>JAJEJH010000550.1:16280-152002 GCA_026122585.1 Anacardium occidentale
TATTTAAAAATTATTTTATATTTTTATTATAAATTTTTAATTTTTAAAAGGGTAGTTTAGTCATTTCAATAGAAAAATTATAAAAAATTCTTCCAAGGGTGGGAGACTGGGCTTTTGAAACCTTGAGGGTGAGACTCTGTCCCCGCCTCAAACTATGGGTGGGAAATAGTCCTTTGGCCTTTCAGATAACATAAAAAAGAAAAATGACACTGCCAACCAATTAAACGAGCAAGAGTGTTTAATCAATCAATAAAGCAAACCAATATAGTTTAATATTATTCTAATATCTGGTTTGCCTCTTTTGTTAGTACGAATGTATTTACAAATTGATTGTTATATCACTGATACTAAAGAACAATGTGTTTATATATTATGACTCTTACATTTAAGATAAACCTTATTAAAATTCTTATTTATAAAAAAAAATTTATTAAAATTATTATTATTAAAAAAAAATTCTAAAACAATTCTTCATGAGTTAAAGCCCCCTCCACTTTCCAAGGAGCAGGGCCTCCACCATCTTATAGATAAAGTAGTCATTATTTTCAACACCAATAAGAATATATTGCATCAATACATTATATTGCAACATGATGCATAGCAGATTTTTTCAGAAAATAGATGGAGCTTTCTCCTGCAAATTTTAGCGAGTGTTTATGAACAAGCTAATTTTCATCAGATATTAATGAAGTATTATATATATATATATATTTATGAACAAGCTAATTTTCATCAGATATTAATGAAGTATTATATATATATATATATATATATATATATATATGCACGTTCTTAGACTAATTATGCATCTAGGAATAATATGCCCTTCAGACTGCAGAAATGGCAGAATGATTTAGCTGCTGTCATGGTAAATATTAAGAGTGGTAGTCAGGTTGAATGATAACATACCGAAACAGAAGCGAAGTAGGGTATTTTTGATAATCCAAAAACCCCTATCCATACCAGTCAGTCAACCCTAAGTGATCGGATAGTTTAAACCCAGAGGTCTGTGACCACCTAGACCCGTAACCACAGATCGGATAAATCAAAGATTATTAGTTTTACTGCAGTTTGAACCATGGCCATCCAATGGATGACCAAAGCCCTTACCGCTAGGCCAACCCCTAGGGGTCAAGTAGGGTAGACATGAGGCATATGAGTTGCAGTCTTCTACCTTCTGAAGCCATTGCAAATTATGAATCAAAATGCGGTTGGTTAAGCCACAGCAAAGTGATTTAACTCATTGTGTAACCGGATTGGAGGAGTTTTGTTTTTGACATTCTAGAGTATATAAATTTCTGAGGTTTCTCCTTCTTCCTTCTGGAGTACAAGTCATCTAAGAACCCTGGAAATATATAACTGATAGCCAAAAATGTTCCAACTCAAACTTCTACGACTGTTAAGTCTTTTTGTGCAACAAATGGGATGATTAGAATTTACAATTATCCTGTGTTTTGAATTAATATGCCAAAATTCTGTCATGATCATTGTCACAAAATCCATCTGTTCCCCCATTTTTTAATCACCAATAGTCTTTGCACGAATCCCATCTTTAAATTGATGGAATCTATTCGCATCCCTCAATATTATCTCCCTCCCAGTAACTTTTGCAATTAATTTAATGTCAGAATGGGAATCCCCACAAAGCCAAAGATTTTTCATCACTCGGATGGGCATCCCTCCAAGTGCCTTCGAAAGTCCATATGCCACAGCAAGTTTTTCACTATTGTACTGCGTACTATGCAACTTTTCTTCATCATCCACATCATGCAGCACAAAGCTACCGTCAGGAAAATACTCCGCTTCTCTCAATAATCCTCTTATCTTTTCTAAAACTTCAAGATCATTGCTTGCTCAGGGTGGCCTACACATCATCCTTCTCCCTCATTCCATCAGCCACTATCCTCGCTTTCCTCACCTCCATTCTGCCCTAACTCAAGAATCGTTGCATTACTAGCAATAGCTGACTTCATCAGCATTGTGCCAAAAAGTTCCCATGCGTCTTGTATCCTTCTCAGTGTATATAATCCATCAACATAGCCGTCCACAACACTTCATGTTTCTCGGGCACCACTTCAAAAAGCTTCCTCCCAACATCAACTTAATTATCATGCACGTAACCACTACCCAATTTTGTCCAAGAAATCACATTCTTTTTAGGCATCTCATCGAGAACCCCTTTAGCTTCATCTACACGTTCCTCTTGACAATACCCTAATATCACATTCGTCCAAGATACAATCTCATCGCCTCATCAATGGGCAATCTGGAATCACAGTCAAAGAAACCACATTCGTCTCTGGCGTTTTCCAAAACAAATTTTCAGCCTTAAAAATCATACCTTCTCGAACATAACCAAACTGTAGCCATCTATGAAACAACATAACCCTCAGGCATTTTATCAATCACTCTCCAACCGTCACTACCCATCCCATTCTTTACATACCCAGAAACTAAAATAATCCAAGAAACCATATCTACAATGCACTGGTCATATTTTATCAGATAAAATTATAAAATTTAATATTAAATAACTTTTTGGCGGTTAGAATTTTATCCATAGAGGATGGGCCGTATTGAGTTACAATTTGACATTATTTAAATAAATTCAACTTTCAAATAAATTCGAGTCAATAAATAAAATAATTTTTAATTATTCAATAAATCAGATTTTAGATTTATTTTTTGAACGGATCAATCAAATCAGAATCAAAGTTTCAAACAGAATTAAACTCGAATAATAACTAATTTGAATTCTGTTTGAATCCAAAATGGTCAATTTCAACTCATATTACTTGAGTTGACAATGAATTTATCAGACAACTTATTGAAAAGTTACTAAAGAAGAAATATTATCGAAAAATTAGCAGAAAAATCGTTGTCAAAAAAGATAAAATCTTACTAGAAAAAATGAATTTATTGAAAACTTTTCGCTGGCTCAAATGGGTCGATGCAAACCCTCGCCACTTCTACTCAGGTCCACCCCTAATCACTGGCCCTCAGTTGCCCCTTCTTAGATCCATCTATACAATACATAGACGCACCCTTGTGAGAACAAATCACAGACAAAAAAAAAAAGATTTTGATCCCTTTGAAGAAATCCAACTAACAAACTAACTACTTGCCAAATTTTGAATCTTTTACATGGTCTGAACTAAAAGGATAAAAAAGTTTAGAGATCTAGCTTCCTTAGCTTCCATACTTTTTCATCCAAATAAAGACCTCCATCTTCTTAAACTTAAAACAGATCACCATACTCTTAACAACATTACAACATTACAACTGCATATAAATACCTTCATGGCTTGCGCCAAGCGTTATTGTCTTCGAACCCATATAGCTGGATTTATCTGCAGAAGTTCGTCCGGTTGAGTTTATTTTCTACTGACAGAAGAAACCAAAACTAGTACCTGGTTTAGAATAAGCAGTGGAAAGCACTTTTGAAGCTACAATTTGGTTAGCTGCTTCAGTGTAATGAATTCCATCCCAGCTGAGAAAATGTGAACCTTCATCACAAGCCTTAGAACCTGGATTGCCACAGGTCACATTTATGTTGTAATTGTATGGGGGCCCTCCAAAGCCACAGCATGCCATTAATGGACTTGAAAAGCCTGCATAAATGCCGCCAAATGAGTCAAAATTAATGGTCATGAGGAGGAGACTTTCGGTGAGCTCGATGATTCACTAAGGTTTAATATTACTTGTAAGTTTGTTCATAGATGCATGAGATAAGCAAAATCAGTCACAAAAACTATATAAAATGACACCAAGGAAGCCTCCGAGTGTCTGTTCATGGAAAATGTTCTGGAAATGATGATCGAGATAATTGATTTGTTAAAGCCCTTGAAGGTCAGCATGCTCAAGAAAATGATCATCAAGATAAAAGTGAGGTAAGGCAATTTGGCTTACCATATTTGGTGGAGTTGGCAATGAGATCATACTTGATGGAAAATATATCTACATAAACTATAGTAGTGCCAAGCAATTTGGATCTCATCTCCTGGCAAAGATGGCGCAGTCCTTCATTGAACATTCTTGCCGCATCATTATAACTTGAAATACATCCATAATGATCTAAAGCATTGTTCTTAACTAATGAAAGTTTCTGAGGGAGACAGCCTAAGGGTCCGGTGTTGTGTATCCAAAATTTCCTGCCTCCTTGATCATACAATTTCTGCATTGCATAGAACAAAATAGATTTAATATTTAAGAAAGATGTTCAAATAGATTGACATACAAAGAAAGGCATTGGTATATCCTTCCAATCACTCGATGCTTGCATGCCAAGCCCGTTGAATGATGCAATTTGTTGTATGCTCGACTCACAGAAGAATTTTCACATCTAATTTGTTTAAAAAGTTTGAAAATCAGACTCACCGTGACAGCATTCTTAATTTCTGCAAGAACAGATGGAATTCTTTTGACAACTTGTGCATAAGTAAATCTTTTGGAGAATGAATCAGCGATGTCATTTTGTCCGATATCAATGATGTAAAGTGCCTTCCTGAACCCATCTTCATTGACGAACTCAGTTGAACCTAAAAACAAGTTCAGCAGGCAGATTAATAATAATCTCAAAGTGCAGAATTGCATTAAAAAAAACTTAGATAAGATTTTATCATACTCAGCATGCTTTTAGTCCCTGCCTGTTTGATTTGTGATACCGAAATAAGTTTGAAATATTCAAAAATTCATTTTAAGTTTGAAACTACAATTGAAAAAATGATCCTTCTTCTTTTTCCGAACTTGCACTAGTTTTAGGATTGAATCTAAAAATAGGTTTTGAAAGTGTTCAACCAAAAGTCTTTGCATTGTACTCCTTGTATCTGTTGCTCTAAAAACCAAAACCTGCATTTTCCATATCTCTTGTTTCCTAGGTAGAATAGGGCTGCAAACAAATCAAACAGCTCACTAGCTACTCAGACTAGACTTGTTTCCAGCAGGGTTCAACTCAATTATTGTTAAGCCAAGCTAAAAATCAAGCAACTCAAATATTTGTACTTGAGATGAAACTTCGAGCTCACAATTGTTCCACTTAAGTATAATATCAATAAACTACTAAAAATTTAAAATATTAAATTTAAACCTCAAAAATCTTATTCTTTTAACTTTAAATATGAGAGGTAATTAATAAATATATAATTTATGTGATTAACGATAATTTCTAGAGACAAGTTCATGTCAGCAGTTTAAATCTCAAGCTTGAGTTTTGCCTAAACCTAATCAAACCGAACTTGAGTCCAAAGACCGTGATTGAAACGACTGCACTGTTTTTCAAAATAAAATATATACGATAATATTCATAATATTGCATTTAGAGCTGCCAGTTTTTTTGGCAAAACCCAACCTTGGCACAGTTTGCAAATTTAGGAGTTATATTGGGGCCTTGAAGCAAAACTAGTGGACTGACACAATACGTCTGATAAAAGTTAAAAAAATTATATCTTTCATGGACAGCTAAACAAAAAACCCATTAAAACACGGCCCACTGTATCATGGGTCTTGAGTTTCGGCCATGTCGTACCAAGGCCTTGCCCTTTTCGGCCTACATGACGTGACCCAGCCCACCGCCACTTCTAATTGCATTTATTTGAAATGTTTAAAATATTTTAAGAGCATTTTTCAAATTCAATCACCAAAAAGAAAAAAATTGTTCCCTCTTTTTTTCATGATTTCTACATATTTATAATCTGATTTTTAAAAAATCAAAGAACAAATAAAAATGCTAATATATTTATGCAAAGTAATGAAATGAGAAATTTACCAGCAGAAACAAGCTGAAGAGTCCTCTCCTTGAAATGAAGAAATTGCATAATTTGAATATTCAATGAAAAAGGAACATATTTGGGGAGAGTAGATGATCCCACAATTGCAAAATTTGCACCATTTTCGAACTTTGAATCTGCCAATGAGTCTAAGTATGGACTTAGGAAACTCGTATTCACGCTTTGGCCTGCACGTTAAAAACAAAAATATAATATTGAAACATTAAACCTAAAAATATATATGACATTCAATCTTATAAAATCTAATAAATTGAGATATTAATATGTAAAAACTATATTATCCTTGTTTTACTATGAATAGAACTAGATTACATGACCTCAGTTATCAACAATCTAGCAGAATTTGACATTGGAATGGCACCAAAAAAGTGTGAGTTAGCTGAATTACATTAACTAATGTATAATAATTGTCAGATTTTTCTTTCGACTCGAAAGCCCAGCCCGCACTCTTATAAAGTGATCAATCTTAACTAATATGATAAAATAGATTTAAAATCTATAACCATCTAGACTCATAATTGGAAGGACTTGAACTTTAACCATTCAAATAATCCCTATACTTTGTTATTTGAATCAACCCTTGGAATCCAATATTATCAAATTTGGCTTTGATCTTAACTAAAAAAAGAGTCAAATCCGTATATTAAATAATATGCACAATCTAATTAAGTATTATTACGTAAATTCAACAATAATCAATCAATTCGAATCACATCATTTGATGGACGAACTTGTTTTTTTCCATTAAAATAATATTACTCCTTATCTATGACAATAGAGATTCAAAGACATTAATGAACTGAGGACCCACTTTCGATTAACTCTGTCGCATTTATAAACTAGAGCCAAACACATTATCGCCGACACTCAAATTTCACTGTGTTCCCACGGTCACGGTATGGTACTGAATTTTAAAAGATTTTTTATTCAAAGTATGAATGATCGAATAAAATCAAAAATAATATTTAAAATAAATTTAATTTTTTAATTGTAAAAATAAATTTTGAATTGAATTAAATTAAATTAAATTAAATAATATTTAATTTTTCGACACTATATATATATATATATATATATATATATATAGTTCAAGTTTGCTAATTGATAAAATTTTTGCATAAGTTTAAACTCGACACAAAAATTATATTTTACTCTTTTATTTTAAAAAATATATGTATTTAAGGGTTATGACATATATTCATAATTATTTAAATTAATAAATAAGATTTTAAAAATCTAAATCTAAAATTATTGATATTTTCCTTGGATCAATTTGCATACAACTGATCTAATTTGAATTAATTTAAATTTGTTTAAATTAATTTAGCTTGAATTTGAATGAGAATTAACTCAATTTTTTAAGTTAAATTGACTCTGTGCCAGGGAGAATTTGATTAGATTCAATTTGATGATTTAAATTTGACTATAAATTAACTCGAACTATATCAAATAATTTTAAATGATTTTTGTTTATTTTAAATTAAACTATTTTTATTTAAAACTAATTATAATTTTAACGGTCAAACGAGCAATTTTCATCCAAGGTTTTCTTAAATAACAAAGTTTACTTAGAGAAATTTTATGAAGTCAAATATCCACCCCTCTTTTCACTTTTTTAATATTTTTTTTAAAAAAATTAAAATACAATCCATAAAGATAAATAATATTAATATTAAATAAAATTTAATATAAAATAATAGTAAAATAAATTTAATATAAATATATTAAAGTAACAATACAAAATTTAAAAAAATTAATTAAACTTTTAAATATATAAAAATCAAATAAAAATTTTAACAAAACGACATTGTCAACAATAATGATGCTGCTGTTAACTTCCCCAAGTGATTAAAAATAGTCATTTGATTCTATTGACGACTAGATTTAATTGTCTCTATTATCAAGACTACGTTAAACAAAAACAATCAGATCTGACCGTCCAATATTTAAAGAAAACAGTTAAATTTGATAGACTCTATCATTTAAAATAATCGAAAATGATTATCACCATCATCGTTACCAGTGACGCTACTAATAACAATGGTTTTTTTAATTTTATTTTTAAAATTTTTATTAATTTTTTATTATTATTTTAATATTATTTTATATTTTAATTATTTTTATAAAATTAATTTTATTATTTTTTAATTTTTATTCAAAAATATTAAATTAAACTATTAACTTTGTTAATAAATGGTTATTTAACTTTCGTTTAAGGAAACTTTGATAGGAAATAAGTCGTTTGGCCAATTTTAACTCTACAAATTTAATTCCATTTAAACTAAATCTGTGCTTAAAATAATTTAACCTCGATTCCATTTATAACCATTGTTGATTACCACAACTATGACATCTCTTACTCCTCATTGCAGGCAAAAATATTTTTCAAAAAAACAGTAATTAATTCTTAGCCTAACGTAGCCGTTAATTTGATAACGGACACACCATGATTGGAAGCAGAGAGAAAGAAAATGAAAGGAAGAGTGGGGCCAACTTACAAAGGAAGTCGATCAGGAGCCGTCCATCAGACAATCGACCAGTGGATCTGCCGAAAAACGAACGGCCATAGGGAGGATTGACAGGGAAACCGAGTCCAGCAACCAGTCCACCAGTGTCGGAGTTCGAATCACCGAAGATGAAGACCACCGGCGGCGTCTTGCACTGCGTGACGGTAGCCGCCCCGACCGGATAAACATTCTGCACAAAACCAATAAAAAAGGAGAAGAAAAAGAAGAAGAAGAAGAAGTAGAAGGCCATTGTTAAGGAAGAAAGAGAAGTAAATAGTTCTGTGAGTGGATTTAGCAGAGAAAATGAGTGAAAATAGAAAGAATATCTTTGAGCTTGAGATCGCAAATGACTGAGAGTGAAGACTGAAGAAGTAATAAGGGCTGCATTGATCACGTGGCGTTATGCTTATTTACATAAATTTTTTTTTTCAGATCTAAATAGATACAGGAGAAATTAACAAAAATACCTTTTTTTATAAACTATTTTAGATTTTTTTTTTTTCACCCTACCCGGTTTATCGGTGCGTGTCGAAGTAATAATTTCAAAAGTAAATCGCGCGTACGTATCACGCTCGAAAGTGACGAAAGTGTCATTAACATAAAATAATGGCCAAACTACTAATTCTGACCCAAGTCCTTAAATGACAACCTCCCATTTTATTCCATAAAAACATCACCCTACTCTTAAAATAAATAAATAATATTAATATTAAAATAAAAAATTAATTTAAATTATTTAAAAATATAAAAATAAAATAAAAATTTTTAAAAAGTAATCACCACCTAATTAGGTGATTGAAAAAATCACTTAATTTCATTAACGTTCAAATCTAGTTATCTTTATCATCTAAAAATGTCAAAAACAATTAATATATTTAAAATCGACTATTTTCGACAATTTTAGATTGTAGAGACGATCATATCCCCCCAATCATAATAGACTGAAAATATGAAAACTTTGCATCAGAAAACTTAATAAAAAATTTTAAAAAAGTAGCATTTTTAAAAAATTGCAAACTGCTCCCCAAATCGTGTGACACAACAAGTTTAAAACATAGCAAGATCCCCCCAAATTGTGTCACACACACATCCAAAACCTTTTAAAACTTACAAATGGTTCCAAAAATCTAGTGCATTTGATAGAAATCTAGTTAATGGATCTGCCAAAATCTGGTGCATTCGATAGAAATCTAATTTGGTAAAAATTTGATTAACGGATTTGGCTAGCAAATCTATCGAATACATCAGATTTTTGACACCATGTTGGTGATATAATTTGGCACTAAAAAGTCGAATTGTGTGGCTTCATGTGGTGTCATGCAGTAATGCATGAACTGAGTTATGTAGAAGAAATTTTACAAGTTTTAAAAGGTTTCGAGTGTGTGTGTCACACAACTTGGGGGGGCGGGGATTTGCAGCTTCTTAAAGTTGCTACTTTTTTGATAATTTATCTTCTATAAGTTTTTTGATATGTAGTTTTTATATTTCAATATATTTTTTGAATAAAATATTTGTTTTCATATTTTCAGAAACAAAATTGGTATACAAAATACAACACTAGTTATGTACAAAAAATGTTCAATTGAAATTTTTTTTTTCTTTTATTTACACAAAATGGGGCATTAACTATATACATCTATATTTAACATATTATAATTGATAAAATTGAAAAATGTAGTTAATTTTATTTAATCCTAATATTGTTATGGTTAATTTACTTTATACCTATTTAATTTTGGTTAATTATTTTATTTTCACTTATTTAAAATTTTATATATTACCCAAAAATAACAATTTGATAAAAATAATTTAATTAATTATTCTTTTAATTTGCTAATATAACAAAATCATACGATAATATTTCAATTTCATTTAAATGAAATAATATTTTAATAATATTGTATTATTATCAATAAAATATTATAATTATTTATACATAAAAATTTATTAAATTTATTAATAAATTATATTATATAATCTTTTCAATAATTTCTTCTTGTGTAATAAATTTCATTTCTAGTAATTCTTAAGTTTTGTTTTTTTTTGTCAACCCGGGAACTTCTATCCATACTAGTCGGTCAACCCTAATTAATCGGATAGGATAAACCTAAGGTCTGTGAACACCGAGACCCACAACCACATTTCAGATAAATCAGAGGTTGTTAACTTCATTGTGGCTTGAACCCTGACCACCTGGGTGACCCTTGCCCTTACCACTAGACTAAGCTCCTGGGGTCGTAATTCTTAAGTTTGTTGCCTTAAGAAATGCAACTTAGTTAATATGATCACTTGTTTTAAGGCAATCTCTCCTTAGTTATAAAATCATCACCAATTTAATTTTAAAATGTAATAATCTTCTCATGACTGAATGATTATTTTCCACCCAAACGTGGATAAAACAATATTTTTCATTTTTTAAGTTTGAAAAGTTATTTCATCCATCACACGATTTTATCCGTGAAACTTAAACATAAAAGTATAAGAAAGTAATTTAACAATGAGAACAAATATCTCTAAACAATTTTATTTATTAGCAAAATCTAGACAACTCAAAATGACAAAGTAAACGAGAATCAACCAACGACAATAAATATAAGGTCGAATGACATATTGTCATCCAAAGTTTCATTTAATGACAATTGCCACCCATAAAAGTTTTAAAAGCCAAGTATCTAACTTTTTATTGTGAAAAGATCAAAATACCATTTATAAAATTCAATAATATTAACATTAAAATAAATTTTAATATAAATACTACTAAAAACAAATTTAAAAGATAATATTAAAATAACAATAATAATTAAAAAATAAAATAAATGATTAAAAAGTAGCCACCACCAAAAATGGTTGAAATATTCAACATTGACTATTTTCGGTCTTCTCCAATGGTGGAAAGCGTCAGATCTAATCGTTTCTACTAGATTTTTTGTGATTAGCCATCGTGGCGGCTAGATTTGACCGTCAATAAAATCAAATAGTTGTTTCTAACCATCTAATGAGGTTTATGTTGGCCATGTCGACGACAGTAACTATTTTTTAATTATTTATTTTATTTTTTAAAATTTTACTAATTTATTAAATTTATATTATTATTTTAATAATAATTTATTTTAAATTTATATTTTAATATTTTTATAAAATTTATTTTTAATTTTAATTCAAAAAGTCAAAAATATCCCTCTAACTTTAATCAAGGGATGGATATTTAGCTTTAAAAACATTTACGAGTGATAATTTGTTATTAAATAAAACCTTGGGTGGCATGTTGTTCAGCCTAAATATAAACAAATTGATGCAAGGAACTAATCATGTGACACACATTGAGTACTAATGATAACATATATATATAAACAAATTGATGGGTCATCATGTAATTCGTAATTTAATTGTGGACTTTATTGATATCTAACCTTTGGATCATGATCTAAGGGATGACATTTCAAGATTTTTTTATGTGTATAAATAAATCTTAATTAATTATGCAAACTAAGGTAACGATCACCAATAAAAAATTTGACTCCAAGAGTGGACATAAGTGGTGCACAGTTAAAGGTTACAAGCGATAATTTAAGATATTTTTGGCAAAATATTATTTCCCACCCAACATTTGGTAAAATGATTTTACCACCCGTTAAGTTTGAAGTTAAATTCTCGATCACTTGTTAAAGTCAACCAGTAGTTTGTTTTTAAAGGCTACTTATGTCATTTTAATCAAATATTATAATAAAATATTTTAGAGTGTAAATGGCAATTTTTAAAAAACTTATAATAAGTAAACATATAATTTTTCTGTATTATTGTTGAAATTATTATATTTATATTAAATATTTTAAAAATATATTATAATTTTAATAGTTTAAAATATGATATTTATATTTTTAATTTATTTTCTTTAGGTCTAATTGTCATTTTTTAAAACAATTCAATTTTTTAATTTAAAAAAGCCCACTTAAAATTTCATTAGCGCCCATAAAATTTTAAAAAATTATAATTTACCCTAACTTACAATTATACATCATTAACACCTTATTTATTTACACAAATAAAATTGTTATTATTTTTAATTAAAATTAATATAAATGAAAGTAAAATATGTTTAATAAAACTGTATGAGCAAACTGTTATTTAGTTTGCAAATATTTTTGTTTTTTCAGAAATTTTATAAAAAAATTAATAAAATTTGTTAACAAACTTAACATTAGGGTGAGAATCTGACTTTTTCAAATTGAATGAGTAAAACGGCATTGCATCAAACCTTGGGTGGAAAATTGTCATTTGGCTTTTTTTCTTTTCTAAGTTAAACAATATTATTACATGGTTTCTTTTAAATAACCAACAATTTGCTGCTATTGAGGTTTTATTTTTCATCAAAATTTGTTTTGCAACCTTCTATATCAAAAATTTCCAATTTTTAATTTCATTTAATTATTCTTAAAAGTATAAAATGACAAATATACCCTCATAGTGTTTAAATTTTTCTAATTACAAAAATCTATAGATTATAATGGTTTTTCCAAATTGTCTTCGACTAAAATACTACTTGTGTATAAACAGATATAAACAAACTGACGTGTTATTATATGATTGAGTGATACAATTAATTACCTTATTTCTAATTTAAAATCACTCAATCATATAATAACATATCAATTTGTTTATATACATTAGTACCAAACAGTCGGTATGTAAAAGTTTGGGCAAAAGAGTTAACTTATAAATTAGGGTTAGAGCCGAACCAAACTGGTTTAGGCTAGAAAATCAGCTTAACTAGACTCAAATTGAATTTATTTAGTTCAAATTTGAGTCGAGTTCAAGTCAAAGCATTTAACTCGTTTTTGAAATCACTCTTAATTTTAGCTAAAACTAAACCAAATTCTTATTTGAGTTGAATTCAAATCACTCTTAATTTTAGCTCAACAAATTTAAATCAAACTATTTTTTATTTGCGCTAAACTTGAACCTAAAAGTGTTTGATTCGAATCTTCTCCTATTATTAATTAGATAAGATCATTCAGTAAGCCCAAATTGAAGGCACCAAAAAAATATTCCCTATCTATCCAACAAGTTATCATTTTTTTTTTTTCCAGTATTGAATAAATGAATTAGGATTAAGAATAAAAGTCAAAAACACCTTAAAAATTCGAATATTCGTATTTGAAACTTAAAATGTTCTTTAATTTCTATAATTTACCCTCACTTTGTGTTGTTCTCCCTAAGGTTGAGATTGACTTGAATTGACTCGAATTTAAAAACAAGCTCAATTCGAATGAGTCTAGATTGAGCTCAATTTAGGGGAGTTTTAGCTCAAGTTTGGATCAAGAGTTTAATACTGTCAAACTCAAGTATGAAGGGTATTCGATTCATTAAGATCTCAAATTTGGAAAATTTTGATTTAAATCGACTAAAACAATATTGTTTTGATTAATATGCATTAAAAAGATATTATTTTGAATGTTTTTTGCTTAATTATAATACTAAGCTAAGCTTAATCTGATTTGATACTATAACTAAACTCGAGCTTAACTCTTCTTAAATGAGTTGAGCTTGTATAGATTTGATGGGACTTTGGTAAGCTTGAATTAAGTTCAAGCTTAACTTTCCTCGAATTGAAGCGACTTTGAATTGAACCAAACTTGAATTTGACTTTATTTAAATTTAACCCTAGTTTTTTGGCAAATACCATTTATATAACTAGAGAAGTGAAAGTTAGAAATAATATGTAAAATTGGTTGTACAAAATACTTCAAATTACTAAATATGGTATTGTATCATACCAAAGGAGTTAATGACTTATTAATCCTAGTTTTTCAAATGTCATTTATATTATTAAAGTACAGTTAGAAATAATGGATTTTAAAGATTGATATTTAAGTGGTGAAAGACTAAAGGGTTGTAATAAAATATCAAAGTCTGAATAGCAGAAAATTCCACTCTGAAAAATGAATGAAGAAATTTAAGTAGTGGGTTGGGGGGTCATCGAAGATGGATTGCATCAAGTACCTAATAAAAGATCAAAGTCTGAATAGCAGAAAATGCCACTCTGAAAAATGAATGAAGAAATTTAAGTAGTGGGTTGGGGGGTCATCGAAGATGGATTCCATCAAGTACCATAGGCTCTTGCAAAGAAAGAGTTTAGGCTTAATGTTGAGACAACAAACTTCAAGTATACAATGAAAAAAACAACTTTCAATTTATTCGGTTCATAACTGTGGACCTAAATATTTACATATTTTTGGATTTACTCAATACATGATTAGATCCGTCATTAAACACACCGGTTATACACGTGATAATACCCTATTCTTAGAATTTAAGTTTCAAAGCAATCAAAATGCTTTTGAAACTCCTGATTATAGTATTGTCAGTCTGTTTCTTTTTACAAAAATAAGAATATTATGAGGCAGTCTTAGTAAATAGAGATTGAGTTCAACTCCAAAACATCTAAAAATAATTAAAAAAAACTAAAATCAAGCTCGCGGAAATGAGGAAAAGCACCTGCATTAATTGATGGCACTTGCATTTAATTCTTTTCTGAAGAACCAAAATTAGAAAGAAACTAACTAGGAACAATATTAAGTCTTAACATGACATGATGAAGAGGGCAAATTCAAATTTGATAGATAAATAAATACCATATCAGAAAGTTATATTTGTTTTTTTATGTAGAATTTAAATCTCATGTTTTACGTATCATAATAAATTGATCTTACTACCAAAACGTTTGCAAAAGATAATTTAAGTGACAATAAGAAGACTTTCATACAGCGCTAAATAAGTTTTGGGTTTAAGTTTTTTCAATAGTTTATTAAAATTAAACTATTAATTTATTTAGTGCAATAATTATATGGTTAGTCACTAAATCTATGTTGTGTGAAAAAAT
Organism: Anacardium occidentale; assembly: GCA_026122585.1. Lineage (NCBI taxonomy): Eukaryota > Viridiplantae > Streptophyta > Magnoliopsida > Sapindales > Anacardiaceae > Anacardium > Anacardium occidentale. The sequence continues at coordinate 31,454 of JAJEJH010000550.1, forward strand.
AGTCCGACTCAAATAAGGATGAAAGAAAATCTTATTACCAAAACATGGATGCTAACAAATCAATATAGAGAGTGAGGCATTGGTAACGTACCTAGAAAAAAGCTGAATTTAGGGTAAGTAAACTATGATCCATGGTGGTTCCATGATAAGTTGTATATTGCTTACGCGGCTTAAGGCAATTTGGTTGCTTCAAGTTTTCGAAGGTAGCCAAAGTTGGGAACCCAAGAAACAAAACTGAAAGCAAAAATTAAATTAACTTTTTCTCATAAATTTATATTTGAAAAATAGTGGTCACATATATAACTTTGTCCCCATGCAAATTCACAAGTGTTGCAAGCAAGAAAATTCCTCAGCCGTTTCTCTCTGTCGCATGCAATTCACCATCTTCTTCTTCCTTCTTCTTCACTTTCAGTTCTAAAAAAAAGTTCTCTCTCAGTCTTACTTTTTCTGTATAAATTCCCTTCTGTTTTATTCTCCTCATTCCCCACCCTTTTCTTTTTCTTCTTCTACTTTTCTCGAGCCAGCTAGTTTTATTGTTTTTCTCATATAAAATTCGTAGAAAACTAGCGAGGTTCGAAGAGGGATTCAAGCAAAGATGTCGAGTGATTTTCTTCCATTTTTGTTCATGGTCTTGGTTCAGGTCGGGTATGCCGGCATGAACATTACTTCAAAGTTGGCCTTGGACGCCGGCATGAAGCCTCTTGTTCTTGTCACTTACAGGCAAATTTTTGCCGCCTTCGCTATGCTCCCCGTTGCCTATTTCTTGGAGTGGTAAAGTTTCTATAATTTTAATCTTTTTTGTATTGTATTTTTGGAGGCTATCATCATGAATATCCCTGCAAGCACGTATTACTTCATTTTTTTTGAAAATCTTAGCTTATCATTCTTTAGTTTTTGAGTAAAATAAGTCTAAATTTTCATGCTTGATCTTCTGAGTTCTTTTAAAAATATGAACAAATGGGTTATTTTTCTGAGCATTCGATTGAATTATTCATCTGTTTAGTAAACTTTGATCTCATTTCTTCGATGTTTTTGGGCCAGTACAGTCTAAATTTTTAAGCTAGAAATGGGGTTGGTCTTATAAGTTTGAGATCACTCTGTGTGTGTATAAATATATAAATTATGGGCTTCTTTTCTTGGATGTTTACTGAATAATTATATCCAAATTATCATGCTAGCAATGGGGTTTAAACAAAAAAGTTGCAGAAAATATGATTTCAAGCAATTTCCATGTGATATAATAAAGTAAATGTTTTGGCTGTGTTTGGTTGCTGAGAGTCAATAGGAAAATGACAATAAGGAATGTTTGATGTTAAATATCGACGTATTTTCTATTCGATTTGAATAATTTTTTAACTATTGTGACTTCTGACTTTCACCATGTTAATTAATTTCCTGGTCAGCCATTAAATCTTTGGAAATGTTGAAAGAGTTTCAGAGGCTTTGCTTCTGATTTCTGGATTTCGAAAACAAAAACGCAGAAATTAATTGCCTTGTGTTGTGTTTTAGAGGCCATGCATGGCTGCCATGTCATACATGAACACTGATGGCAATTAATTAGCTTTGGGACAAATTATTTTACTTAATTTTAATTAACAGATGGCATTTCTGTACATCATGCATGCACGGCTAACATTTCATGCATGCACATGCACATACGCATGCATGATAATAATTAATTGCCTAATGTCCATTGGGATTTGTACCTTTTTAAGTGTGAGAAAGCCATTTTTATTAACTGTTAAAAAATATTTTAATAATAAACACACCAAAAAAAATCATGGGACTAAATAACATGTTATTCCAAAATTTTATCAAATTTATATTTTTTATCCTTAGTTTATATTAATTTAAATTAAAAATAATAAATTAAGATTAATTATCATTGACAATATTCATTGTTGAAGATATCAAGAATCATATGAACCAATATGATTTCAAGTTATTCTAAATTAATAGTGCAATTATGATGCAATCACACTAAATTGATGTAATTTTAGTTATGAATTACATGAATCAGTATGATTTCAATCAAAAATCACATTGATTGATGAATATTGTTGATGACGATTAATTTTTAAATGTATATAAAGTAAAATGAAAAGGGGTAAGAAAAATATAAAATAATATTTACGATTAAAAGTAATTTGATTGTACTAGTTAGATGCAAGCAATACAATTAATAGGTAGACTGTAAATCAGATTCGTTATCAATAATAAAAAGCTAGATAATTTGATTAGGTAGTTTCTATAGTGAAAGGATTTTGGCCTAATCAATGACAATTCTAAAACCTTATGTACAAATGATGAAACTATTTTTAACTTACTCAATCTGTAATTGTAAGTTTTGATAGTCATAAACCTTCATACTTCATCTAATAAATTTGGGTTATAGTTGATATGAGTGAGGGTTACATGGGTTGTCAAAAATGAAAAGTCATATTAATTCTATCATAAAATTTAGACAAAATGATATAAATACGTGTTGATGGTTAAAACTAAAAGTAAATTTGATAGATGCGAAAAAAAACATTTTCAAGCTTTGAGGGTCGGCATTGTGATTTCATCAAAGCTTGGGAGGGAAATTTTAGCTTTCTTATTCCCGAAAAGAGCCAATTGCATGCAAATTCCCGTAACTTTCCGAGGATTTTTTCCTTGAATATTTCGAGGTGTAAGAACAAAGGCCAGACGACTAGATTTTGGTATACTTTTGTGCAGGAAAACCAGGCCAAAGATGACGAAGTCCATTCTTTTCCAGGCTCTCTTATGCTCTCTTACCGGGTAAGTGTTCTGATCTTCAGCCAGATTGTCTTTCACTTAAACTCTACGTCACATTCTTGAAATGATGCTGGCTGCAGCGCCACCGGGAACCAGGTGCTTTACTTTGTTGGATTGGCTTACTCCACCCCAACAATCGGCTGTGCATTGACAAATATACTACCAGCGGTCACTTTCGTCCTCGCAGTCATTTTCAGGTACAAAAATCAGTTGTAATATATGCAGTATTCGTTGCCAAATAGCCTGAATCTTGACCCTTTCGATTGCTGGCGTGTTTTCTAGACAAGAATTTGTTGGAATCAGGACGAGAGCTGGGCAAGCAAAGGTCTTAGGAACAGCGCTGTGCGTCGGCGGAGCCATGTTACTGTCATTCTACAATGGAGCAATGATTCCAATACCTGATTCAGGCATTAACTGGAGCTACGCCAACCGGATGAGCAAACAAAACGCCAGCACCAATTCAAACCTGGTTCTGGGCTCCATTTTACTGATGGCTAGCACTGTTTCTTGGGCTGCATGGATCGTCATTCAAGTTAGTAGCAGTCTTTAATGAGACTCAGCAAATGCTTTTTCCTAAGCAGTTGATAATCATCATGACAGTTTATTGATGTCATTTGTCTGTGATTTTAGACGCAAATGAGCAAGAAGTTTCCGGCCCCGTACATCAGCACAACATTGATGTGTTTCCTCGGCAGCATCGAGTGTGGGGCGATTGGCCTCATCGCTGAACACAAGCTTTCTGCGTGGTCATTGAGCTCTCCCATCAGGCTTATATCAGCTATTTACGCGGTATACTCTTTCACGTTGCTTCATAATGTTCGTATAATTATTTCGATTTAAACTTGATTAAATCGAATTTGAGTTAAGTTGGAATTAAAAAATTAACTTATTTTTGAAACTAAATCAAACCTAAATTAATAAAAGTTTAACTTGGTTTAGCTTGCAAGTTGGAAGACTACTCAATCGATTGACTCACGGGTTAATTTAGTTCAATCAAACATTTGTCAAAACAATATTGTTTTATAACAATATCATTTTGATTAAATAAAACAATATTGTTTTGTTAGTAAATTATGATTATGAATTTGAATTATGAATTTGAATCATAAATTTGGATTATAAATTTAAACTTAACTTTAAACTTTGAATTTGGAATTAAATTAAACTCAAAACTATTTTTAACTTTAATTCGATGAATTTGAATCATTTTATTTTTTATTCGAATTGAACTCGAATTAGAGGGTATTCGAGTTCAATTTGGTTTATATTCAACTCTAGATACAGGTACAAGGGACAACACCACCCCATGTCGTGCTTCACCACCTACCAACTTATAATCATACAGTGGATGGATAGGGTGCTATCCGACCATTAGATGTTACATACTATTTGAGTTTATGTTGTTTGATTCTGCTGGACATAATTCGATTTTGAGTGAACCATGATAAATCTTGCATGTATTATCCCTTTACAATGTGATTTTTTTTTATTTAAATCTTATACAATTTCTTGTCCAGATTCCAACACTAAGTATGCAATGTATCATAATTATTGTATTTGCAGGGAGTTGTGTGTTCTGCACTTGCATTTAGCCTCACATCCTGGAGCATTCAAAAGAAAGGGCCTCTCTATGTCTCGGTCTTCAACCCGCTACTGCTCATCATCGTCGCTATTCTCAGTTGGGCCGTGCTTCGCGAGAAACTATTTGTGGGAACGTAAGTCTCTCTCTCTCTCTCTATATATATATATATGTATGTATTCCATCGTCATGTATCTCGTGAACTTATAAATCTAGTTAACCTAATTATGTGGCTCATGTGGTTGGTTTATAGAGCGGTGGGTTCAGTTTTGATCGTCATCGGGCTGTATGCTGTGCTGTGGGGAAAGGACAAGGAGGTTAAACTCGACGAACCCATCAAAGGAACAGAAGCAAAGACGAAACAAGTGAACAGCATCGACATGGAAATACAGCCTGGTGCTAGTGGAAATGGTGACAGCCGCAGCATTGTAGGTTAAAGAAAGAGAGTCTTCATTAATCTGGTTTATTAGGTGTTTTGAATTTCAATCTCCATGTAGGGCTGCCATGAATCTGGTGATGATCAATCAACATGATCCATGGATCAGCTGGTCCAGTTTCTCAGGATTTTGTTTGGGTGAAGTTGTATTGGAGAAAAATAATTTTGTGTTTCCTCTTGATGTACTTTGAACAAATGTTAAGCATTTGAGTAGTTGTGTTCAAGATGAATAAATTGATGTTTCCTTTTTAAGTTAGATGGATTCGTTACACACACCCTTGTTAGATGATCTTCGTATCTTGGCCGTTCTGATCAGAAACTAATTTGATCTGAACTATGGTTAAAACTTATTTTATCATATAAAGTTTTTTTATAAGCCTATTCCAGACACAACAATGGATTGGGTTATCATGTTGTGTCAGATGGCACTAGTGTGGCTCATCATGCCTTTGTGTCAAATTATGTCTTGGCCTACTAATTGGTGGACCCTGTGAGCCAAACCGATTTGGTCAAAGGGCAAGGTCCAAGACTTTATGGGCTCTTAATAAGTCATGTTTATCGGGCCTGTAATAGGCTGACTCGTGCGCTTTTATAGGCTGGCCCACAATTTTAATTTTTTAATTATTTTTTATAAATTATGTTTTCTAATTGAAACACATACTATAAAATTGAATTATAGTTATAAAAAAAGTAATATTATCATCAATAAAATCAATTTCACGTGAAAGATTTAAAAACTTAAAATTTGATAGAGATTTAAATTTTTATTTATAGTATGTTAAAGAAACGGTTAGAGTATATTTTTCAGATATGAGACTCATACTTTTCATAGAGTATACTTCCCATCAAATCTTAAATTTTTAACCTTATAACTAGGGCTGGATTAGAGCTGAACCAAACACAAACAGTAACATATTCGTGTTCGGGCTTATTTCGTAATGTTTAGGTTCGGATTCGTATTCGTGTTCGTCGAATATTTTAGAACAAAGTTCGTATTCGTGTTTGGTTCGTATAACTAAGTTCGTATTCGATTCGTATTCGTATTTGGTTCGTATAATTCATTTTTATATTTATTAAAAATTATAATTAATATAAATAATTAAAAAAATTTAATTAAAAATTATTATTTTAAGTTCGGGTTCGTATTCGTATTCGATTCGCATAGTTCATATTCGGGCTCGTGTTCGTTGAATTTTAAAATTATTATTTGGATTTGTATTCGTGTTCGGGTTTATTCGGTTCGTTTCAAGTTTATTTGAATCGAATTCAAAAACAAATTCGAACATATTTGATTCAAATCCAGTCCTACTTATAACATGTATGAGACTGACTTTAACAACTCAATTCATTTATTATAAATAAATTTATTTTTCTTCTTTCCTATCATGCAATTATTTTTTTTTTTTGTTCTTATATTAGAAAACTTAAGTTTTTAAATTTAATATTAAATATATATATATATATAAATATATAAATATATCAAATAAACTTCGATACGGCCTCTTTGATCCACGAGATTGACAGAGTCCTTACATTTGCTTGTGCCCTTATGGGCTGGGCTAAAAAAAGGGGCTCAAGTCAGATTGTAGGTTGACCTGACCCCTTTGTGTGTCTAGCCTATACTTTCTAGGCTTTCTAAACTATACTATTAATATCAACAAAAATAAAATCAAAACCAATAATTATATGAATAAACAATATGTTTGGTCACAAGCTTTCTAGGATGCCATTATTCATGCCATTGCATTTTAAAAGACATCTAATTAAAAATTTGCAACTTTTAACATAAACTTATAATTTTCAAATTTAAAAATATGAATCCTTCAATTTTTAAATCATGAAAATCCTTGATAAAGCAGGATTTGATATGAGTTGTTTGAGCTCAAACTTCAATTTATGATCAAATTAGCTTACTTTGAATTAAAGATTGAGTTTGTTTTCACAAATTCGTTCGGAAACGAACCAAAACTTCCCATTTCTATTGGACAGTCGTCCCTCGATTCTACCGAGGACTTCCGGCGCTATATGGATTCTCTAGAGGGGAATGAAAACGACATAAACTCTATGTTTGTTTTACCTTCCTCCGATCCCGCTGTTAATGCCAAAGAGGCACCAACCCAGCACGAACAAAAACAGAAAGTCCCCTCGTCTTCTGCACCTCAACGGACAGAAGTCCAAAGAGCGCTGAAAAATAGGATCAAAGCGGTTCTTCAAGAACGTCTGAAACAGTTTTGTGAACATTTGAACATTTGAGTTTGATTTAATTCAAATCAGATCTAAAGTTAATTTAAGTTTTAATCTCAATTCTTTGATTCAAATATACTTTCGATTTGAGTCAATTTCATATTGGCTCTTGTTCGAGTTTGACCCATATATCCAATTTAGTCTTTATCTAACATTATTTGGATAAATTTTTGTGAAAAAAGAAATTATAAAGGAAATTATTATATAGTATGAATAAAATATTGTTCTATACTTAAGAAATTAAATATCATTAATTCCAAAAATAGACTGACATATCATTGAAAAATTATATCATAAACCATTTCAAAATATAAGAGGTATAATCGAGATTACACTAAAATTAGAAGATGCTACCAATATTACAATTAATTATAAAATAATAATTTATTTTTTAAAATATAAACCAAATATCAAATATACATTAACAACACCATAAACCTCTTTAATTTAGCCTATACATGGGCGTATATATCTAATGCACGAGTGTGTATCAAATTTTTTACTTTATTCAGTTTAACCACGTATGAGACCTCATACACAAGACTTTGGTTGTGTCTTCGTTTAGTCATAACACATAGTCGTATAGTCTTGATGTATATGAGCATGCACAAAAGGCTAACCAAAATTTTGCTGACTTTCCTTTTAATCACGCACAAGACCAATTGCACGAGATGTCCTTACTCGTGTATGATCTCAAAACACACACACATAGTCGTGTATCTATGATACATGGTTGTATATGACAAATTTGAGAATAAGCTTAGAGGACAAAGCTTAACATGGGTAGAGTATTAGGGATTGTAAATTAACACACATGCTTGCAAAAGGCACTACACATGGGTGTGTATCTGAGGCACATGGTCTTGTTTAGACAAAACTTGCAAAATAAAAGTTGGTCTAATTTTTTTTCAAAATAAACTTATGCTTTAAACAAATTAGTATATCTAAACATATTTTGTTATCATAAAAACATCAAGAGTCCAATAGTGTCAATGACGTATATTTTATGTTAGAGATAAAATATAATTTTTGAAACTTCAGAGGTGTTCTTAAATTTTTAAGAGACTTTTGGATATTAAAAATGTTTAGAGATGCTTTTAAAATTTTTAATTTGACTCTTATAGTTTTAACAATGATGTTCAATCCCAAAAAAATTAAATAGAATATAATAATTAGATATGTAAATATCACATTATAAACTATTAAATTATATAAGACTAAATTCAAATCGAATATATTCAGATTCATTTTTGAGTTCAGTTTGAACGAATCCGAAACGAACTATTTGAACTTGAATATGAATCGGAATATGAACTGTATGAATAGAATATGAACACAAACCTGAACCCAACCTTAAATTAATTTTTTAATTATATTTTATTATTAATTTTTCTTAATTATAATTTTTAATAAAATATAAATATGAACTATATGAACCAAATGCAAATACGAACATGAATATGAACCAAACGTGAATCCAACTCTCAAATTCGAATATGAATTAGAATTTTATTATAAAAATATTCGAAGAATATAAATCCAAATATGAACTGAATCATACCAAATAAACTAGAATACAAATATATATGTAACATCATAGGATTAGAAATACTTTTTTAGGCTAGAGTTTGGGGTTAGATGTGATAATTAACAATAGATTTGGAGTTAGAAGAGTTTAGGGGTAAGTTAGTAAGTTTTCAGAGCTAGTGTAGCCTTCGCATAATTCTCCTTGGGAGGTTTCTTTCATACGCAGCGCGGGAAATTAAGTTTCTTTATTTTTCCTTATGCACGACCGTACATCTCTGGGTGCATGCCCGTGCAAATTTGATGGAAGAGAGAGATAACAACTTATAAGTTTTCTCACCTGTCCTTATCCATTTTTCAGCTAAGTTTATATCTTGTTTTCAGAGAATCCCAATCTTAGGGTTGATTTGCAACAGCCAAAAACTCCCAATCCAACAAGAGAGGAAAAAATTTAGATATAAAGAGAAGATTAGAGCATTTATAGCAAGAGGTAAGTGTTTCCTTGCCTCTTCCTTGAGTTTCCCAACATGTGTGTGATGTTTGATGTTGTGTGGTTGTGTCACTCGTATGCTTGTGATTTCGTAATGTTTTAAGGTTAGCAGCAGCTTCTTCATAAGATCCCTGTCGTATATATAGATATTTCAGTTTATTATTATTATTAATAAATACATACTTAGTAACAGGGTATATACGACAGCGGGTCTTACAATGTATATGTTCATATTTGATACTTAAATCTAGCCTTGAAACCATATATATAGGCTTTGAAAAGATTTCAAAAATTGATTTATGAGTTTTTAAATCTTTTTAAAAACTAAAATTTTATGTTTAAAACATTTGGGTTTGATCGATGAAGTAGTTTTATCAATTTTTTTAAATTAATAAATAATAAAATTATTATTTTACCCTTACATGATTATGCTTTTTAAGCATAGCATTGTTTTGTGTGGAAACATGTTATTTTTGCCAATTGAGGGTGAACAGTGTCTTAGGAAAAACCTTGGGTGGGCAATGGTACTTACTGTAAAATTTAAGCGCTATCTATTCACCTTCCCACCCTGTGTCATGGTTCATACTCTATACACATCCTCTAGCGATTCTTTAACGCCGTCAGAAAGCGACAGGGCCCTATTTCAGTCACAGGTAGACTAACGTCGTCAAACTCCCGTCATCTCTCTCAGGCTATAAATATCTCTGTAGTTTTCCCATGGCATTTCTCCGTTCCTCTCGGGCGGCCTCCTTTAGATCTTGTAAACTCTCTCTTCATTCTTCATCATTTTATTTTGCTTTATTTTCTCATATTTTCTGCGGGTTTCTTTTATTTTCATATATTTGGTCTATTATCTGCTTATTTAATCGCTCTTTTGTGGTTTTTACGGCTTTTTTTTTTAATTTTTTATTATGATGTTAGTGTTATTTGGATCTGGGTTTTGAGTTTATGGCTATGAATATGTTTAGATCTGATGTAACTTGATCTTCTTGTAGTGGTTTATAGCGTGTTCTGTTCGTTTAAAGCTGAAATCTGATCTGGCTTTTTTATGCAAGTGAGAGTATTTTTGTGGATCTTCTTGTTATATTGCCGTGTGAATTTGTTTTGTATATACCCATTTTCTTGTATCTGATGGAATGACGGTGAAGCCGTTTGAGTAGTTAATGTTTTTGTGAGATTCAATTTGTTATCGAAAGATTTCATTTTTCTATTTTGGATTGGTAGTTGGATTCTATGTTCTTCTTGGGATTGTGTGCATCTGGGTTTGTCAGATCTAATTATGGTTTGTGTTTTTTTAGTTTAATTGAAAGTTATGCTCATTATATGATCAGATAAATAGGTGGAGATCATGGGACTTTTGAATTATTAAAAGTATGTAGATGTGCATAGCTGTGGTTTTGTAATGGAAATTTTGTTCATTACAAGGGTAAATTGATTTTTTTTTTTTTTCCATAGGATCATTTTTAGTTTTTATGTTATAGATCTTTCAGTTTGTTATGGTGTGTCTGTTTTGTGTTATCTTGATTAAGGTTCTGAATGGGTTTGTTTTGTAAGCAGCTGAGATTATTTCAAGATGGGGCTGTCATTTACCAAGCTTTTCAGTCGGCTTTTTGCCAAGAAAGAGATGAGAATTCTGATGGTGGGTCTTGATGCAGCTGGTAAGACCACCATTTTGTACAAGCTCAAGCTGGGCGAGATTGTGACAACCATTCCTACAATTGGTATGCCTTGCATAATAAGGGCTACATGTTAGATTCTTTATAACAAGCAGGTTTACAATGTGTTTTATGGTGGTCGTAATTTTCTGTTTTGGCAGGATTCAACGTGGAGACTGTTGAGTATAAGAACATTAGTTTCACTGTTTGGGATGTTGGGGGTCAGGACAAGGTATGTGAGGAAGGAAACAGGAAATTTAATTGTATTTTATGAAGTTAAGAGTAACAGTCTTTGAATGGTCAGTTACTTGAGAAAAGGCCACTTTTTGGCAGACATAAATATATATGTTTGTTGTGTATGCATAATTTCTGTTATGTGTTGTGCATGTGCTTATTGACGGTCTTGTGCTGAGAAGATTTCCCTCCATCAGTACATAACATAATCATAAGCTACATCTGTTAATGCCACCTTGTATTTCATGTTTTTCTTCACTGAATGAGGCAAGGCAATCCAAGCTGTGGCAGACATTAATATATATGTTTGTGGTGTATCCATAATTTCTGTTATGTGTTGTGCATGTGCTTATTGATGGTCTTGTGCTGAGAAGATTTCCCTTCCATCTGTACATAACATAATCATAATCCACATCTTTTAATGCCACCTTCCATTTCATGTTTTTCTTTAGTGAATAAGGGCAATCCACAGTGTGGCAGACTTGATGTGTAAACGTAAAGTTTCAAGCATGTTTTATCGGTGGGGTGTGTGTGTATCTATTTAGTTAAGGTTGTTGGTAATTCATGTGCTTATTGACGGTCTTGTGCTGAGAAGATTTCCCTCCATCAGTACATAACATATCATAAGCTACATTTATTGCTGCCACCTTGTCTTTCATGTTTTTTCTCTTGTATGAGGAAATGCAATCCGTGGTGTGGCAGATATGATGTATATACAAGTATCTGTTAGTGTTTTTGTTTTCTTCAAGCATGTGTAGTTTTACACTATTATTATAAGATATTCTATGTAGTTTATCTTGTGTCATTGTTTCAATTGACTGACTAATAGCTTTTGTTACGATATTATTAGATCTTTTTGTCATCTTAGTAACTATGTACTGCCTATTGCTACTAGATTATTTTTGTTTTTGTCATTGTGTTAGTTAGCTCTTGTTCCCTGTTTCATATTTCTCAACCGCAAATTCTAAGTGGACTCTTATATATTTGGTGGTCCACATTCAGATTCGTCCATTGTGGAGACATTATTTCCAAAACACCCAAGGGCTTATCTTCGTGGTTGATAGCAATGATCGCGATCGTGTGGTTGAAGCCAGGGATGAGCTGCACCGGATGCTGAATGAGGTAATAAAATAAATCCCTTATGATATAGGTGGAAAATAATTGTAAGGTTATTTATAAAGAATCATTTTTTTTTATTTTTTGTTTTTATTGTCATATTTTGAGTTTGTAATAGGATACTTTTATCATTCCCATATAGGATGAGTTGAGGGATGCTGTACTGCTTGTTTTTGCAAACAAGCAAGATCTTCCAAATGCTATGAATGCTGCTGAGATCACTGATAAGCTCGGTCTTCACTCCCTGCGCCAACGTCACTGGTACAGTAACAAAATCCCTTCTCTCTTTACATCCCCAACAACTATGATGTTTGATTTTACTGATTGAAGTCTGAAATCATGTTTTGTTCCTTTCAGGTACATCCAGAGCACATGCGCCACATCTGGTGAAGGACTTTACGAGGGGCTGGACTGGCTCTCCAACAACATTGCTAACAAGGTTGGCTCAGCAGTTTATAGTTTCTTCTGACTTAGAATTGATTTAGATCTGATGTCCAATACACAACATCTGATAATATTTTTTTGTCATGGCAGGCTTGAGCGATTTGTTTGAGTTGGAGTTGAAAGTGACATTTTGGGCAGAAATTCGGCAAAATCTATGTGAAGTGTACCATGTCGGTGTTCTTGGATTTATATATATATATATTTGCCTTTTGACAAGAGATGTACTTGTTTGTGATATTTGTTACCATACATAGAAAATTGGCTCACTGCATGTAGAGTTTAAATAAACTGATATGATTCACGGTTGAGTATCCATTTTATATTTTGAGCATTCTTCAGTTGAACGCCATTGCCAATTCTTTTGAGTTTTCCGCCCTTCACTCAATGTGCCGTTAATTTTCAACGCTCTCTTTCATTTCCATTTCTCAGTTTTTTCAGTACTTAAAAACGTGGGAAAAACACGATGCACTCACGAGTCAGCATGGTCTTTAAAGTGACTGATTTACCGGTTAAGAACCCTAATTAATTAACTAGGTCAACATTGAGTATTGATATTGGGGGTAAAATACGAGGATGGGAACGGGCTGGGATGAGATCAAATACCTTAATTTTCATCCTCATCGCCGTAGCAGAGAACTTTCCTTGTCTCTGGTTTGTCTCTAAAACGGGGGGCGGCGAAGAATCCCGGTCCTTCATAAAAAAGTCCCCCCTCTAGCTCTTCGTATCTTCGGGAAAAATCCACTCCTTTTCTCATTCTTGTACCCCGCAAGGAAAAATCCTCATGTCCGACAAGGAAAAACCTCTTACTTTCCTACTAAGTTCACCGATATTTATTGGAGACTAAACAAATCAATGTAAAATAGATCACCTTGTTTTCCAAAGAATCTAAAATTGTTTTTGGAACATCAACCCTCTTGTGAAACAATGGAAATTCTATTTAACTAAATAGTTTATAATGATGTCTTTTATTCACCTGTTACTTTTGTTCAAATACAAAGTCATTTGTTCAATTTCATTCACAAAACCTAACAATCTGAAACAATCAATCTCGTCGACATTAATCTTTCATCTTGATATAACGCGATATTTAAAACTAACTTGCAATGGTCAAGTTTAAAAACAAATTCATTTGCAATAACAGAGAAATAAAATGTTATGGTAAACAAAACATGCAAAGACAAAGCTTTATTAAGAATAAATAAATAAACTAGCGAGAAATCCAATACATCTATGATAGTCTCATACTATGTGGGTTTAGACATTTTTGCTCAATAGACAAAGGAGATCAAGAAAAGGATGAAAAATTGGACCTTTGCTTCTAAATGTAAAAAAAGATCTTGTTAGGCATGTCAAGAATTCACGTATATTCTCATTAGGGTTTGTAAAAGTAGTTTTTATAGTAGAAACTGGATTGTTGAGCTCATCCATTCATCATTTTTATTAGTCTTTCTAATTGAAAGTTTCATATTAATTTTCTGTTCAAGCATTACAATGCTTGAACAAGAAATACTTACTATTCTCTGAATCATCGTTGATGCAAATTGTCGAACAAGACTCTTGACATCTAAAAACAAAATAAAAACAAATGTTAAAGGCTAAAATAATTTAATAATTATTAATTTTCTATTGTTGCAGATAGAAATTCATTTGTTTAACTTTTATGTCAGCCTATAACTAATTTTGAGAACACAATAATGCCCCCAATGTACTTGAATGAAGTCGATTGCAATGTGGACTCATTATCCTTCTAGTAATGCTAAAGGTAGACTCAGAAGCAATAGTAGAGATTGGAATGATGAGAACCATCAAACAACCTTCTTTAAGGTTGGATATTTAAGCCTATTTAACTTTCACCAAGACAATATATCGAAGTTAAAACTCCCATGCAAAAGTTGCTCCTTTGAATAATAAAAAAATTTTGACTTTCTATGATTACTGCTGACGTTAAAAACCCTTACCATAAACATCAAACTTTTTTTTTATGGTAACTTAAACATCAAACTAAGAAGAAGATGAACCAAAAGAAGTTTGACTTGTATTACATATTTTACTAGGTTGAAACTCAAAAAGCAAATCATGACAATACTCTTGAATTTTGATTATTTCGTCATCTCATAACACCATTAATCACGTTCCAAAACTTGTTAAATATTTAGCCATTTTGTAGCCACCTTCTTTATCACATCATTTTCGCATGTGAGCCAACTTGACAAATGAAGTTTAATGTCAACAATTGTTAGAAAATAAACATTAGTTTTTGGAAATTTATTCCATAGGATAACAGTGTGACATTGTAAAATATTTCTAATTTCCCACAAATCTCCCACTCTTCTGCTGGTAAACATTTATATTGATGGCTCATAAAGCCTTAACCGGAAAAAAAAAAAACCCACTCTTCTTCTGTTGGTAAATATTTATATTGATGGCTCATAAAGCCATACCCAAAAGAAGAAAAACCCTACTCTTCTTCTGTTGGTAAACATTTATATTGATGGCTCATAAAGCATTAAAAAAAAAGGGAAAAAGGTTTCTCTGTAAAGCAAAACACCTATAGGAATTAGATAAATTGAGTTCCAATGAGTCTTACAATCAAGAGTCAAGTTTTTTGTACTTTGAATGCCAAATTGGTGAGCCACTTTGTCAAATTTTTGCTCTTTTTTGGGCACTGCTATCTAAAACGCAACACTTCTTTGAGTTTTTACAATTGATACCTCAATTACAGACAAACCATCTTAAACAATTAAATTGAAAATGTGAGGACAACAACATGTGTGAGACTGTAAACCATGAATCATAAGCGATGTATGTTGAATTTTTATCAAGATATTATCAGCAATTGCATCATTAGTACAACAATTGTCCATACTCAATATGGACAATTTTCTATCAATATTCCATTCATAAAAATATTTGATCAACACCTTAGAAAGCACATTTTTTTATATGGAAAAGGAACATAAATAAACCTAAAATTCGAATAACTGATTAATTATTAAATATATATACTTCAACAAAATATATTAAAAGACATTAAAATAAAAAAAAAATTACCTCATGGCTCTCCCCAAGTTTTTGTTTAGTAATTTCATTTTCTTTTCTTTTTAACATCATAAAAATTTCGTTATGTCGTTCTTAACAGTGCTTCTAGAGACCATCTTGAACAAGGGTTGAATGATGCTATAAAATCTCCTAACCCTCAATAAGCTACCATGCTTAGAGGATACTCATGTAGAATAATCATATTTGCATGGTCCCTTCTGCCAGCCTCTTGATCAAAATGACAAATGGATAATGTCAATTTATTATCTTCTCTCTAGGCCCCCACAAGAAACTTCAGTGCTACATCATGATAATTTCTCTTCGGGCAACTTTTATGATGATTATGTAAATGTCTTGTACCATATTTTCCACCACTTACCAATTGATTATGGCAATAGTTACACTATTTTTTGTCCTTTCCATCAACCTTTACTTTCTTGAAGCGTCGCCATAGAACAGATTTACACTTTCCACTGGGACAAGTGACAAGACATTCATCAGGGGCATTCTAAAGAGTGCTTGAACAAAGACAATCTATCTCCTGTATTGGTTCATTACTTTCATCAATTGTCAATTGCAGTTGATTACTTTTTACTAGAGTTGTAGTAGGATGACCACTTTCAAAAGATATTACTTTTTTGGAAGACACAGAATTTCAGACGCTCACATCTTCAATGCTTTTTTTTTTTTTTTTTTAATTAAGAGTTCTAAGTTGACATTCTTAGCAAATGGTCGGAATTTTAGAATGCAAGCCAATGTAGAACACAAAAACCTAAATCCATAATGCAAATCATAGTCAATAAACTAATTTAAGACATCAATAGATCTTAAGTGGAAGTTTTTGATGATTTAGAGTCTTAGACTTAACCATACACAAAAATATAATGCACTTTTCACCTTTTACTAACAACATATTTGATCTAATGGATGAGAATGATTTTTTTTAATAATATAATATACATAATTCACATCAAATAATTTCTTTTAAACTTCAATCAACTAAACCACCTTTCAACTACAACATACAAAGAAATGAAACCACTTCATTTTCAATTAAGATTATAATTAGAGCAAATATATAATATAAACAAATTTATTACCTATTTTAAAACTTAATTGTCAAATGATTTTTTTTTAAACAAATAATGACTTCAAAGTTATTTCAAAGAACCTATTAATCCTTAATTTCCCACTTCAATAAAATAACTTATCAAAATATAAATTGCAAAAAGCCATCAACAGGCCCTCTCCCGTGCAACTACCTTAATTGAAGACCGTTGAAAGCCAACATTTTACTATGCAATTAACTGATAGAAATATGTGCCACCAGTAGTTAATAAATACGTTTGGGGTCAATCTATAACATATGTATCACACAGGGAAGTCCAGATTATTTCCCATTTCTCATTCTATAAATACATCTGAGGTCATTCTAAAACACTAAGAATGTATCACACTTCAATTTATGGTAAGAACCTCTGGAAGGAATGCATAAACTCAAAACTTCTTGACCAACTCATAACTACCTAAACGAATCTCCCCTTCTGAAAAAAGTGACGTTAAACAAGTTAGACTAGTCTGCTAACTTAGATGATGTGCATGGGCATGTGTTTAATTGTGCGTGTGGTCAAGCTAACATGCACAAACATATGTCTAGTCATGCGTGTGATCAGACTACTAAAATTCAGACTAAAAATAAGCATTTACTACACAGTCGTGCTTTGCACAACACATGGTCGTGTGTGGTAGGTACATAATCATATCCTTTGAAGCATGGTCATATATCCTGAGCTTCTAGTTGTACACGGTCAACCTAACACAATTGTGATATGGCAAAATAGGACCGCACAGGCATGTGCTTGCGAGCACACGATCGTGCATCTCATCTGAATTTTACAATATCACATATAAAGACTTCAGAACCATGCTAAATTCACCTGATACACTTCTAAACTCATCCAAACAATTTCACCAACATAACTCTATATTTATACACAACTTTACTCCTATACTATCAATTTTCCATTAAACAACATATATAAATTTATAAACTAAATAAGTGAACACATATACAAGGAATCCTATATATCAACCAACTATACTTTCTTTAACTTCATATCCCCCATATTTTTTCATCATCCAAACATAGCAAACAATCATAAGGACAACAACACATGGTTATATGAATGATACACTTAATGGAACCGAAGAAAATAAGTCAAGCAATACTTACCTCTAGCCATCTCAACTCTATCTCTCTCTCTAGCTTGGTTTCCTTCCCTAGGTTACTGTATAGTTTTCGTTAATTCTTGTTCTATTCTAAGGTGAAAGTTGTCTGAAAGAGGAGAAGAAATTTTTAGAATTAATCTGACAACCTTACTGAAAATGCTATGAATGTATGGTAGCGAAAATGGTAACACATACGCACAATTATGCTTCTCCCAAGCACACAGTCGTGCGTTATGAAAATTTAGTTTCCGAGCTTCTTACCTGATAGCGTGTCAAATGCTCCAAATTAATAAAAAATTCCTTGTCATCTCTAACCCTAAACTGTAGTTAGGATTGTAAGGATAAATCTCATAGATAATGATTTTTGTACACAATTATACTTTGACTTAATCACAAGCAATCCAACTAAAATGTAATCAAAATGTGATAGCTAATGCGCGCACACACACACACACACACACACACACATATATATATAAGGGTTGAGTCATGATTTGAATGAATGGTAAAAATGCAGTAATTTAATCATCAATAAAAAAAAATATAATGATGAAATTTAGTTCTAAGTTCACTCGTGACTATGACTTTTAACAGATTTCAACCTCTTGCCTAAGTGATTCGATTCTATTAAAACTATGAACCCTAAATGACAACAAGTTATGTCGCTGGATTTTTTCTTCTAAATCACTAAATAACATTGGTTTGTTATTTAGAATCTAACTATTTAACAACCTATAACAAGCTCTATAGATTTTATTAAACAGTCACCTTAAATTTCTAGAAGATAGAAATTCATACAAACAATAATCTTATAAGCTCGGATCATTTAACTTGCATTGAATTTTTTTCTTAAGAAGTTCAAAAAAATCATCCGAATTCCTATTGTTAACTGCAACTGTGTTGATTAGAATAAGGATAAATACGAATCACAAACTCTAATCATAGTGAAATTCATTTGTTCAATCAATATGCAACTATTGAAATCAACAATCAAGCATTTATAATCTGAAAAGAAACTCAACTAGAATCAATGAGAATCAAATAAACATACCAAAAGGTTTAAACTATTGAAAAGTTACTAATCTCGAGCTCCCTTAGAACTGAAATGCCTATTCAGCCTCTCATAAGTTCAAGAACAAGAAAAAAAATGCACCAAGAAAGTTCCTTTACTGAGTGGTGTTTACTCTCTGTCTTTCTCTCACACTTTTTTTTTTTTTTCCTCTCCCTTTACCTTAAAAGACAAAGCTTAATATATATCCAGATATTTTGGATTCTAGGATCATTTTTGTGGCCTATTTTGGCTGGGCTACAAGGCCTTTTGGGTTTGGGTCTCTACATGAAAATTGTAGATCTATTTCTCAGCTTTCCAACGCATCCAATTTCAGCTCCAATAGAGGCCTATAGCTTAAGTTATGGTCTAAAAAATGGGAATGGGCCTAGAATAACGTCTCCAGCTTGTGAAAGTGCTTTACTTGAATGTTTCTACTAATTTTTGCCTCCTAAACAATTGATCTGGGCTATGATTCCTTCATATGAATTGTAGATCTGAATGTGTAGATGAATTTGGCCATTTGAATTACCTGGTTTGGACTTCAGATGCTCCTATTATGCCTTCTTAAATCTCTAGGGGTTGGACTTGAGGATTCATGTTTTCAGCTCTAACTTTACATTAGCATTTGAAGGCTCAAATGAATTTAAAATTTTACAAACTAGACCTTTTTGAAAAGCTTGAGAAGTCTACTTTAACTTCAAAGGAGGATTAAATGCCAAAATAAGCCCTTAAGATAATCATAATGCTATAACAAGCCCAAAAGGTCTAAAAGTGAAAATACTGGAATTTTCTTTTTTAAAGCACAATGTATCAATATACTTCTAATAACGTCTAATAGGTAAAAATATTGTAAATAAACACCAAAGAGACATCAATTAACTTAAATAAACTAAATATATGAGAAATAAATTTTTTTTAATTATAGGTCTATGATTGCCCTTCCCATGGAAGGAAACACTCTTGGAAGGGGTTCATGTATGAACCACACAAGATGTTAAAGGACTATTTTACCCCTAAAACTCATTCAACAGTCTTTCCTATTCTAAAATCTCATTTTAACCTAGATTTCCAAACTAAAAGGACAATTCCACCCTTGAGGTGTTACAAAGTATGCCTTAAATATTATTTCTATAGCTATATTGTCTAATATTAAAACAACCAATACACTTTTAGAGATAATTTTCAAGTTACATGCTACTAATGACTAACCATTTTGGGATCTAACTTTCTATTGTAAGTTACTTGGGAGCTTATTTTATCTCACAGTAACTTGTCTTGATATTGCATATGTTGTTCATCTTATTAACCAATTCATATCAGCTCCTAGATTTACTCATTATGTTATAGTGCTTTATATCTTATGATACATCAAAGCCACTATGTTTGATGGCTTACATTTCTCTTCTTCTTTATCATTAGTATTGCGAGCTTATTTTGATGCTGATTAGGTTGGTGATCTAACTGATACACACTTTATTTTCTTGGGGATTTTATAGTTTCTTGACATAGTAGAAAGCAATATTTCATTTCTCAATCTAGCATAATATCGAGCTCTTATTTACACCATCTCTGAACTTCTTTGTTTGTAGTGTTTATTGCACGATATGGGTGTACGTTAGGCATCTATCACTCCTACTTATTATGACAATTAGAGTGTTATCCAAATAGCTCATAATGATATTTTCCATGAATGTACAAAACATATGGAGATAAATTATTATTTTGCTCAACAATATTTGCGTCAGGACATTCTATGCCTTCATCCAATTCCTTCAATTGACCAATGTGTCAATCTTTTTATCAAGTATTATCCTTTTGGATGGTTTTCTTATTTATTTAGTAAACTTAAGATGACATTTGATTCTCCTTCTTGAGTTTGAGAGGGAGGTTAAAGTAATCCATTATATTATCATTTAGGGCAATAATTAAGCAAGCAATGATCAATTAATCATCATTATTAATCAAGCTTTACATGATAACTTATGTAAAAATGCTCATGTCATAAACCATGTAAAACTGTGAAATTTTAAAGCTCAACCCGTAGATCATAATTGTAAATCTTTTTGTAAATTGTAATCTTAGTATTGAAAATAAAGTCTTGAAAAATCAGTACAAAGCGTTAAAATCTATAAGATTCATTAGTCGATATTGAAGCTGTAAAACTATATTTGTAAAACTTATCAACCAAAAGCCAAAAACTGTAATATATAAGGTGTGCTAATCAAACTAAATGAGACACATGGATTTGACATTGATCTTTTCATCTATGGCTTAGTCCTCTAATGATATCGTAATTTCTACTATATTTGACATTGGTGAAATTTGGCAGCTCCCTCTACACACCATTCTCCTCATTTCTAGCTCCTTCTGACATCAATTATAACTTTTGATAGCTCATCTAGTTAATATCAACCTTTCCTACTCCATTTAGCATCGACTTCATCATCGGTGATGGTGAAATTATACTCAAATGGTGGTTAGGGTTTGAGGGAAGTTAATGTAAATTTTTAACCTTATTAAAGGGTTGAAGTGTATCTTTAAACCATCTGAATCTGATATGTAATATGGTTTTTTTATTATTTTTTAATTATAAATGGTAAAATTACTATTTTACCCTAATAACATATTATTAATAGAGTTTGACTTTAGTTAAAAAAAAGTGTTATATATGATATCAAGAAGTGGCAAAATGTTTTTGGGCCAAACCTTAGGTGGGAAAAAAAAATTTACTCATTCTAGGATTATTATAATTTTATGTTATGAAATATGGCTAACAAATTTCAGGGGTTGCGGTAATTTTATATGTAATGTTATTTGTAATTTATTTTTTTTTAAAACTTCAAATAATGTACTCAAGACCAGGTCAAGTTTTAATATATGCTCAAACTAAGCAAGGCCGAACCTTTTTATTTTACATCTCTCTTCTTTGGTCAAGATATTATGATATTAACTGTATCAGGACTATTCTTATAGTCATCTTATATTCTTATTTATAAAATCTTATTGTAGTTTAATGAGTTAATGAAATGGTATTTAAGCGTAATTTGACATAACTTATACGAGGACGTCCTGACCAAAAAATTTTCTTACATGTATTGTTAATCTTCAGTGTGTTCGAATGGTTGCTCACGTTGTTTGTCAAACTTTAGAATATTAATTTTGCTAAGATCATGCTTGAATAACATTATATCATTAGTTTGAAATGATATTTATATATGAATCCTATTATATTTGAGCTTGATTCTCATATAATTAATATCAAGTTTTCATGCGTGAAGATTTGTCAATTATTTATAATTCTTCTTACTTTATTATAGCATAATGTCAGTCTTTCAATTGGGTGCACGCTTGTGTGTATATATATTATTTATTTTAGCTATTCTGTGGTATGGTTTAATTGGCCAAAGTACTATTTCCCACCCATAGTTTGAGGCGGTGGCAAAGTCTCCCCCTCCAAGTTTCAAAAGCCCAGTCTCCCACCCCTGGAAACAATTTAACATTAAATAAAACAGAAAACAGTAATACTTTAGGGGTAATATTGTCATTTTATGATTAAAATTTTATAAAAAATATAAAATTTAAAAAAATTAAAATATATATTAAAAAATTTTAAGAAATTTGAAGCAGCCGCCGTCGCCGTCGCCACTGCCGCTACGGTGGCTGCTGCTGATGGAGCCAGGTGGCCGTTTTCGGCCACCTGGGGGCCTCCCTGTTCGGTGGAGGCTGTCAAATCTGGCCGCCTCAGTTTTGGCGGAGGCGGCCAGATCTGACCACCTCCGCTAGAAGAAGCTGTCGGAAACGGTCGAAAAGGGTCGGCCTTGGTCATAGCGACCATTTCCGACCTTTATTTTTGACGGAGACGGCCATATCTGGCTGCCTCCTCCAAAACTGAGGCGGTCAAATTTGGCCGCCCTCACCGAACGGGGAGGCCAGATCTGGCCTCCACTAAAACCAGGTGGTCGAAAACGGCCACCTGGCCCCTTCAACGGCAACCACCGCCGCGGCACTGGTGGCGGTGGCTGCTTAAAATTTTTAAACATTTTGAAAATTTTTTAATATATTTTTTAATTTTTTTAAAAAATTATTTATATTTAAATTTTTTTTATAATTTTATTATAAATATTTATTTTTTAAAAGGGTATTTTAGTCATTTGAGTATAAAAATTATAAAAAATGTTTCCAGGGGCGGGAGACTGGGCTTTGAAACTTGGAGGGTGGGACTTTGACCCCACCTCAAACTATGGGTGGGAAATAGTCCTTTGGCCGGTTTAATTTGATAAACTCTTTTAACTGTTGAAGCATGTAGCATCTAATTAAAATTTTCTTCCGTTTCTTTTTTTTTTTTTTTTTTTTCCTTTCTTTCCAAATAATGAGCCAAATTCCCTTGTTTATTTTTTTTTTATTTATTTTTTGTGAATGAATCTCTAGATAGGATAGCCTTTATCTAGAGAAAAATTTATTCCATAAAGTAAATTCTATACCAAAGTAAATAAAGGCAACGATTGAATTTTTTGATTCTTAGGGAACCACTTTTTGTTTGCTCATAATTTTTGTCATATGGCATTCTCTCAAGAAATGTCACATTCTTTTAAGTCCACAAAATATACCAATATCTCAAAGAACTAATGAACCCAAGGCTTATTGCTTATCACCAAACCAAGGCGTAATTGATGCATCATCCTAATTATAATGCTCTTAATTCTTTAAATATTTGCTTAAAAGTGAGAAAATAATGTCATTCTCATCATAGTTTGGTTGGTTTACTTCCTACTTAGTTGAGAATTCGAATGACGCAATTCTGATTCTTCATAGTGCACATCGTTTAATTGCCTTATCATTACCCTAGCACATCCTTGTATACTCAGAGTATATGCATCTGCTATGCAGAAAACTTTCTTATGTCATATATTCATTGAAATACATGTCTCATTGTATACAGATTATGTACGCATATGTTAATAATCATAATTAAAAAAAAGATTGTGTTATACATCTAATATGTTTTTCCCATTGTATACTGATTGTGTATGCATATGTTACACATAACATATCTAATCGAGAACAAATTGTACTGAGAAAATAACATGTTGAATTTGGTTGGAGGCAACGGAGACGATAATAAGTTGGATGCTTTTGAATATGAGATGGAGAATTCTTCAAGTTCCCCGCCAAGCTAATCCTTTCCATAGAAGGAAGGTTCTCTTGTGACTTATGTATTTTTTTATTTTTAGAAAAAAAAAAAAATACTAGATGACAAAATGTAAAGCAAATCATATTTCTAAAGTTTTCCTTGGAATATAATATATATAAGAATATATCTTTATCTACAAACAATTTATCTTTATTTTGGGGTCCCATTTTTTGTTTTTCTTTTTCATTTTTTTTCTTGGATGATCTCGGCACCACATGTCGCCTTCTTAATCAAATTCCCCATAACGTTCCATGACTTTTCGAAGATTTTTGTGCACAAATTTTCACTTTAAAGGACTTCTTGTATATACTTTATTTTTAGTAATTTGTCTGTTTTTGAACGAAAGTTAGTAAAATTATTAATAAAGTTCATGTATTAGAACTCATACTCGTTATCTTGTTAGAATTTTCTCAGATAAGGTTAAATGATTAATAGCAAATTTTTGCTTGTAATGGGTGCTCCATTCAGACGCATGAGTTCAAAATAAAAAATATCATATCAAAATATGAAAATAATAATAATAATAAAAACAAAAAATTATCATAGTGGCATTCATTAATATATTATTTATTTATTTATTTTTTTGGTTGCTTTTGAACAGAATGGAATGATTTAGACTTTTGATGTAAAATGACAGGGATCAATGCTGTGGACCGACTCCAGCATAAAATTTTTCGGTCAGAATAAAATAAGATAGAGATGTTTCAGTTTAGAGCTTTGAGGTATCAGAATGTCTAGTTTAGGAATCACCTAAACAAAATTTAAAAATAATTTAACAAAAAGCAGATCCCAAAGCTAAATGTGACACCACACTAATATAAAGAGCTCCAGTACGAGTTGAAATTAAGATGTCAACCAACAAATATTTCATTAGAATATTCCAAATAATTCATTTATGTTTGAGTATGTCTAAGGAAGGTAGTATTTCTGATAGAGATCCTCTCGTTGTTGGGAGGTTAGTTGGATATGTTTTTGACAATTTTACTTAGAGATGCTCTCGTTGTTGGGAGGGTAACTGGATATGTTTTTGACAATTTTACTAGGTCAGTTTCCCTTAATGTCTGCTATGGGAACAGGGTTGTCGATAATGGTTGAGCTCAAGCCCTCTGTTGTTGCCAATCAAATTAGGGTTTGATGCTGGTGGTGCTGATCTCAGGACCTTCTACACTTTGGTATGCCTCGACACTCTTTCCTTTTGCGCCTGTATTTTGTGGTTTATTGCATTTTTTAATTTTTTTGGATTCTACTTAACATATCTTGAAGAATTTTTGTTCTAACAATAGTTCGTAGGAAAAACAAACTTTCACATTTACGGTTCACTTATTTAGGAGAGTTGTTTCATACATGGCTTAGAAGTAAATGTTGAAACTCCGTATTAGATATATACTTGACAATTTATTTATTATTGATCACAAAAATAACATTTATACTTACCAAAAAAAAGAAAATAAAAGAAAAAATAACATCTATAGGTAATGATGGATCCTGATACAATCAGTCATAGTAATCCTAGTAACTCAAATATCAGAAAGTAATAACTAACTTCTTTCTGTATATGTATTTATAATAAATATCAAATTTATATCGATAATAATGTATCATTGTGTATTCAAAATGATTTAATCATATAGTGATATATTATTATTAGTATCCAAATTAATATACATATAATATTTTTTTAATAAGTCTTTACACAAAGGATGTGATAGTTAAATTAAAACCTACAATCGCAATTTTAGACTTGAACTTAGATTTGTTCGAGTTTGGCTTGGTTTAAAAAGTTGAAATTAATCTTAGATAAATTTTTATATGGATAAAGTTCAAGTTCAAGAGTTAAGCTTGGTTTCAGCTTATTAATATAAACAAATTTATTTATTTATTTATAAAAAAAAAAGTTATTATGATTTATTAGAAACATAAATATATTTATTATGACTTATTACAAATGTAAATATATTTATTATAAATTATTAAAAACATAAATATATTTAATATAACTTATTGTAAATATAAATATATTTATTTTTTCTTAAAAACGTAAAAATTTTTTAATTAGAATGAACGAACCAAGCTTGAGTTTGATTTATATAATTTGAGTTTGAATAAAGTTTTTAATGCTATAAATTTGAATTTGAGTCATGATAGTTCTTTTTAAACTTTAAATTGAATTGAAAAATGAAGTTGAATATGTTCAATTTAAATTTAACCCTAAAATTACAATTTACAATAAAAGATATTTACTTTACTTCTTTCTTAAGTGAAAGAAAGAAATTAAAATTGTTGTGTTTTTTGCGTGAATGAATGATCTTCTGTTTTGCATTGACAGAAAGTTCCTCTCAAATCATGGCAAAGATCGAAGGAAGAAGAAGGACCACGAAGAAATAGACGCAACTTTGTTGTCCTTGGTTCCTGGCATTATTATATAACATGGTCCTACATGTGTGCCAAACTATATAGCATAAATATTAAAAAATTCTTGTTTTTTTTTTTTTTAAATCTCAATGGAATTATTTGGGCACTTCATATATATATACGCATACATATATATATATAGAACAAGGAACAAATTAAAAAAAAAAAAAGAAGCTAAAACCCTAAATTGCCCATGCTCTATATCAAGGGACAAACATTTGATTGGGCTGGATAACATATAGTTTACCTTTTTATACCAATATTATTGTACCTTGTACATAATTCTTTTACTGGTTGATCTTCCAATTGTTATGAATTTGTTAGGCTGGTGACCGATATTCCAGGAACTACTGGGGCATCCTTTGCTGAGATAATTAATTACTTTTATCTTAAATTCAATTTTAATTACTTTGAATGAGTACGAGACTTTGCTGAGCTTCACAATCTTGGATCTCCTGTGGCTGTTGTTTACTTCAATTGCCAAAAAGAGACTGGCTCTGGGGGAAGAAGAAAATGATTATATTTATGCCTGTTTATGCTTGCCTTATAATAATTATAAGCTATGAATTAGTTGAAATTAACTTTAACATATGAGGACTTTGCTAAGTGTTTTACTCACCAAGTGCTTAATACATTTTAGTGCGGGCTAATATAATCATCCTCTTTATGAATATCTTGTAACGTCTTTTTAATTACAATACTAACCAATGAAATTGTTTGCATAACTTTGAATTTATATTTTGAAAAATTAGAGATTAATTACCTTTGATTCACACATCAAAAATTATTTCCATAAAAAATTTCATATATATATGTAAGCTAGTTGAAGAAGTAAAGAATTGAGTTCAAGAGGAGCTTGAGAAAAAGGTAAGATAAGAGTATTTAGTCAATATCGTATCTAGTCGTAGTAGTTGCATATTGTAATGTGTAACTGTCTCAATATTCGAATTTGAATAAATGTTTTGATTATATTCGAATAGTTGCTTTTGATTAACTTATTATCTGAGTCAAACTGAAGGTGTATAGAACTAGTTGAAGAAATAAAAAGTTGAGTTTAAGGGGAGGTGTTGAGAGAAAGGTAAGAAAAGAGTATCTTGTCACTATTGTATCTAGTCATAGTAGTCAGATGTTGTAATGTGTAACTGTCTCAATGTTCGAATTCAAATATTTGCTTTTATTGGATTCGAATAACTGCTTTTGATTAACTTATTATCTGGGTCAAACTGAGGGTGCATAAGGCTAGTTGAAAAAGTAAAGAATTGAGTTTAAGGAGAAGTGCTAAGAAAAAAGTAAGAAAAGAGCATTTAGTCATCTTTATCTTATCCACTTATAATAGTCACATATTATAATGTGTAACTGACTTAATGTTCGAATTTGAACAGTTGTTTTAATTGAATTCAAATAGTTATTTTGATTAAGTTATTATCTGAGTTAAATTAAGGGTGTAGAAGGATCACTTAATAAAGATGAGCCGCCTTATGTAAAAAAAAGGGACAATAATTTAACGGTTAACAAAATAAAAAATCAATAATTTTTTTAAAATAAATTAAAACACAATGACTATAGTTGTTATTAGTGAATAGTTTAGTAATCATAGTAGCTATTTACCGTTCAACTTGTGAAAATGAACTTCTAAAATCGGAGATACAAATATATTTTTTAGGGGTTAAAGTCAGTTCCTTAAAGGATTTCATACCAACAAAATAAATTATTTTTGAAGCTCATTTTAATTATAAATATTGAGTAGAGCTATCTTATAAAAGATTTCAAGCCAACAAAATCTATCATAATTCTATCGAGGTATGAGCTAACTTATAAACTTTTAAAATAGACAACCACTCAAATAAAAATTAAAAAAAAAAAAAATTTTAACCTTAGAATTCGAGCAAATTAGATTTGTATAATTACTTTTGATTAACTAATTATTTGAAATAAACTGACGGGTCAACTTAGTAGAAGCGAATCACCCTTTACAAAAAAATTGAATGGTCATAGTTCAAGCAGAGAAAAGGGTTTCCTTCCTCACCTGAAATTTATTTATTTTTTCTTTTTCATATTCATATATATATCTGATTGTATGATTCAATTTGTTTAATAAAATATAAATAAATTTGAAATAAAAAATGTTTTATTGATTTAGAAAATTTGATGTTAAAATTTATGTATGAATTGAAGTTTTATATATATATATATATACACACACACACACATCTCTCTCTCTCTCTCTCTCTCTCTCTCTCTCTATATATATATATATATAAAATTATTTTGTCATTCTTAGTACTTTCGTTCATATTAAATTTGTAATGAAACTATTTAAAAGAGGAGAATACTAATAAATTTTATTAGGAGTTAAAATCATTCCTATAGAAGATTTCATGCCAACAAAATAAATTATTTTTCAAGCTTATTTTGTTTAGATAATTTTATACATCAAATTCTACTGATAAATTATTGAAATAGACAACCACCCAAATAAAAAAGGAACCTTTTTGAACTTTTTTTTCTATTTTCATCAGTAACTCAACATTCAAATTCTAATAACTACTTTCATTGGATTCCAATAGTTACTTTTGACCAATTTATTATGTACAAATTGAGAGTGAACAAGGGCCACTTATTTAGGGTTTGTTTTCATCACCCAAAACGTTGAATTTTCACCCTCTAAATTTTTAAATTACCTTTGATGTAATTTTCTAATAATTTGTAATATATTTTGGGTGATGAAATTGTTTGTTTTCTAAAAATTTTCATTTTGCACCTATTTTCCCCCAATTTCAAATCTTATTAGTTTTTTTAATACCTCCTTTTCCCAACTTTAAATTTAAAACTTTTTTCTTTTCCAAATTCATATTTACCCCCACCGTATGATTATATTTCCCATAGCTTCAACAATTTCTTTTCACCAAATATAAAAATATATGAAATCAAAAAATGTTTTAAAGATTTAGAAAATTTGAAGTTAGGGTTTATGTAGGAATTAAAGTTGAAAAGTTACAAAAATATCAATTACGAGTGGAGTGATTTTAGAAATTAATTTTCAAGTTCATTTTGCTTAATTAAATGTATACAATAGAACTACCCAGTACAGCTTGAACTATCTTCTAAACTATTGCCACTCAAATAAAGAAATGAATTTTTTGAACTCTTTTTTTTTAATTTTCATCATTACCTCAATATTCGAATTTGACCAAGTGCTTTAATTGGATTTAAGTGATTGCTTTTCTTTAGCTCATCTCGGGGACAAAGAGATGGTAAGAAGGGGTCACTTAGATATGGGTGAACTTTTACATGTGAAAATTAAAATTCCAGCACCAAAAAATTTTTTTGGCCCCATTATTTCTAAAGCTTTAATTTCAACCCCTTTACAATAATTTTGTAATAAATTGTAATTTATTTTGGGTGATAAAATTTTTATTTCCTAAAAAAATTCATTTTGTACCCATTTTTCACAATTTTAAATTCTATTAGTTTTTTAAGTACTGCCTTTTCCAACTATAAATTTAAAAGTTGCATTTTCTGTTTCATGTTCATGTTTATCCCACTGTGTGATTATTTTCTCCACAGCTCCAGCAAATTATTTTTCAACATATATAAAAATATTTGAAATAAAAAAAAATGTTTTCACGATTTAGAAAATTTGAAGTTAGGGTTTATGTAAGAATTAAAGTTGAAATTTTAAAGAAAAAATATAAATTAGTGTGGAGTATTTTTAGAAATTATTTTGTTATTTTTAGTTTTTCATTTGGGTTAAACTTGCAAAAAAAAAAAAAAAATCTTTAAAAAATAAAAGATACTATTCAATTTTATAAGGGAATCACTCTAAAAGATTTCATACCAACAAAATAAGTTATTTTATTGACATTATTTTGATCAGTTAAACGTATACATTAGAGACCTGTATTTTATAACCTATTGAAATAGACAACCACCGAAAAAAAGGAAGCTTTTTTTTTTTTTTATAATTTTCATATTTGTTTTAACAGTTTTCGAATTCGAACAACTGCTTAATTAGATTCGAATAATTACTTTTTATTAACTTATTATTTGAGACAAACTAAGGGTGAGTAGAGGCTATTTAGTAAAGGCAAAACGTCTTTGCAAAAATTTGAAAATTTACATATTAAAATTATAATTTTAGGGCCCCAAATTAAAATTTTCTGGCCCCCTTCTTTCAAAAAAATTTGGTTTATCCCCTTTTTATTGTATTTTCTAGTCAATATATTTCGGTGATGAAATTGTTACTTCCTAAAAGTTTCATTTTGCATATTCTTTTGCAATTTTAAACTTTATTATTATTATTTTTTATTTTTAACTACGCCTTTTCCCAACTTTAAATTTAAAACTTGATTATTCTTTTTATTATATTTGTATATGATATGATTTCTTTCTCGGTAGCTTCAACAATTTATTTAATCAAATATTAAAATATGTGAAATAAAAAATGTTTTTATGACTTAGAAAACTTAGAATTAGGATTTATGTGAGAATTAAAGTTGAAATTTTAACATATATGTGTTTAAAAATTATTTTGTTTGTGTAGCGATTTCATTCTGGTTAAAATTATAAATGTGGAGAATACTATTCAATTTTATTAAGGGTTAAAATCATATCCCTAAAAAGATTTCATGCCAACAAAAGGAAAGAATTTCGACCTCATTTTGCTTAATTAAATGGATACATCATGGAAATAGATAACCACATTAATTAAAACAAGTGAAATTTTTTAATATTATTATCACTATCTCAACAATATTTGAATTCGAATAATAATGTTAATTGAATTTGAATAATTGTTTTTGATTCATTTATTACTTAGAAAAAAAGAGGACGAGTAGGGGTGATTGCCCTTCGCAAAAAAAAAAAATATATATTTACATATAAAAATTATAATTTCATCTCCAAATTTTAATTTTTGCCACCTTATTTCTAAAGCTTTCATTTTATCCCCTTTGATTGTGTTTTTCTACCCAATTATAATTTATTTGGCGAGGAAATTGTTATTTCCTAAAAATTTTCATTTTGCGTGTATTTCAAACTTCGTTAGTTTTTTGAACACCACCTTTTCCCAACTTTAAATTTAAAGCTTGCTTTTTATTTTTTATATTTATATTTATTCCACTATAAATTTATCATCTTCATATATGTTATAAAATGTTTTAAAGTAATATCTCTTCAAACGAATACCTTCTAGAAAGAATGTTGTATCCGAAAAGGTGTATCTACTTATTTTACTTAAAATCATGTAAATAAAACTTCAATGCAATGAAAATAACTCTTGATAATAGATATATAGCATAAATATGACTTTATACATAAGCAAGAAAACAATAAATATGTTGATATATCATAACATAAATTAATATAAAATTTTAACATGTAATGAAATCAATACCTCCTCATGCATCCACTCAAGCTGACTGCTTCTTATGTAACCCTGCATAATTAACTCGCACACAATTCATCAATAAACATCTTGTCATTTTTTTCTTACTATCTAGCGTATTGTTGCACACAACTCAAGTCCTTAGGTCTTACTTACTCCTACTAAAGCATGACTGTTCATTCTATCTCAAGCATTAAATATCTCATAAGTGTCATCATGTGACAAAACTCAAGCTTTCACATTTGGTACATCATGACTCATGAACTTGTGCCATAGATCACACAACAATGATATATCATGTTAAAAATCATACAATAGTAGTTTGTGTCCTTAAACTCATGCCAAAGGTCATACAACATTGATATATTAATTTATCCTTATGTCATAGATCAATAACAGTGGCTTTCCTAATTACACATCATACTAAAGATTACAAAACATCAATATATACTCAATCCCTTTCAAGTCAAAACTTACACAACATTGACTTTCATAACTTAACTTTTTATCACAAATCACACATCCAATGGCCTATTACTTATACTTAGTTATTTCTACACAATCTACAACTTCACTAACATCAATTCAATAATTAATTATCATATTTTATAATGTGAGCCTTAGTTCACTTCTTAAGCCATTTTATATATTCATTTGTATTGTTTCACATAGATTAATGCTACTTTTCACTTCTAATCACAATATTTCACATATATTGAGGCTACATTTTTGTTTATATGTCTTAATGCACATATGAACGGTTTTTTCATGGTTTATAAGCAATCATACTTTATCTTTAAGGCATGAATGAACGTTAATGTCTTTGTAACAACCATTCACTACTTTCTTTATTCACTACCATTCATCTCCCATGAATTGTTTTTTTTTAACCTCAAAATAAAATGATTGTTCACTATCATAAATAAGCGTTCTATTAAGATTGTAACTCAACATTTGCATAATTTGGCAACTATTTTTATGCCCTAATATATCAAAATTAAAGCTCTAATACCTAGGTCATGAAAATCATTGCAAGACTTATATTTTGAATGCTTAATTCAAGTTACACATTAAATCAACAAGATGCCACCATCATGTTAAGGTTTCATGTTCTTTCTCATATAAACACAGTAGTCCAAAATATTACACATCTTTCATCACATGAACATTCTTAATATCTTCTTCTAAAACCAAACTAAACTTAACAACATGCAATATCACCCAAACTTTTAATAAAATGCAATGATTATCTTATTTACCTCTCCTCCAACAAATCAAAATTCTTTAACCTTTGTTGCCCAATAATAAAGCCTTTAATTGACATGATCTTAACCCTTTCTCACTCTCTAAAATGCCTCTAAAAAATTGATGTAAAAAGGGTTAAATTCTCCTTTTGAAAATCGAACTCCTTTATATAGATTTTTAGATTTAACAACCATGAGCACTTATGCATAAGGGTTTTTAATAGTCATCCCAGTTAAATTATGTTTCTTTCTCTTTTGAAACCATGATTTTTTGATAACTTTCACTTATGAATAGACATCCCTCCTACTAGAATAAGTGTTCATAATGTCAAAATTACTTTCTTGCCTTAAGTGATGATTGTTTATCCATCTTAAATGACTCACAGACACTAAACGAGAGTTTTTCTCCATGATAACTATTCATCAACACTTGAATATATTTTAATAAATTTAAAGAGTGCAAAATGACTAGAATACCCTTAAGGTTTATATAATAATTAAAGTTGAAAAATTAAAATATATATATATAGATTGGGGTGGAGTGTTTTTAGAAATTATTTTGTTATTTTTAGTAATTTTATTCAAATTAAATTTGTACAAAAATTTTAAAAGAGGTTATTAATCAATTTTTTTTGTTAGGGCTTAAAGTCACTCCTCTAATAGATTTCATGCCAACAAGATAAATTATTTTTTAGGTTTATTTTGCTTGGATTAATGTATACATTAGAACTGTATCAAGTAGAGCATTAACTGTCTTATAAACTATTGAAATAAACAACCACCCAAATATAAAAAGGAATTTTTTTAAAAAAATTTTCATCACTACCTTAATGTCTCGATTTGAACAATTGCTTTAATTAGATTTGAATAGTTTGCTTTCATTGAACTTATTATATGGTATAGACTTAAGATCAGTAAGATCCATTTAGTAGGGGTGAGCCATTCTATACATAATTTTACATACAAAAGTTCCAATTTCATTAGCCAAATTCTAATTTTGTCACCCTTTTTTATGAAATAAAAAAAAAACATTTTATCTTCCTTTATTGTATTTTTCTAATCAATTGTATCAAGTCCTTAGAGATAATGATGTTTAAATATTACATTCTCTATCCTCAGCCTATAAACTATATAAGATTTCCTACAACACACATTGAGATAATTGGTCAATAAATGAATTATTAGTTATATGTGTGCATGAAGAGTGATAGGTGAATCAAGAGAAGATTGAGAATGCACATCTACTTTATGGGAAGAAGCCAACCACAAAGACAAAGGTAGGATACCTATTAATCAAATCAACAAAGATGACTTCAAATATTTCTTTTGTAAGAAATAGGAATACATGAAGAAAATATTTCCTTGGGTGCCAAAAAAAAAAAAAAAAAAGGCTTAGTAAGCCATAAAAGGTCAATGGAAAGTGAATGGTACATCTATTCAGAATATAAGATATGTTTGCATGTAGAGGCCATTAGGCCTTGTCAACTCACTTGATCCTTTAGACATAATTTAAAACTAGACAAAACATTTTACACTCCTTCATTTATAAACACTTAACCTAAATTTAAAGAATTTTATCTTTGGGCTATATATTTAATTCTTTTTTTAAATAAATTTCCTTGGGAAAATTTTTTTTCATTGTTTGAAATGAAAATGTGAATAAAGGTCTTTTTAAGCTTCATTTCAATGTTGAGTACAATTGTAACTTTATGTTTGTGCATGGTAATTTTGGTTTAAAACACAATGTGATAAAAAGATAATCTCTATATTTTTTTTTTGGTAGTTCAACCCTGCATGTTGTGGCATCAAAGATTGAGACATACATCTATTTAGAGGATCAAAAGGCTAGTGAAGAGAGTTGTTTTTGAGAATCTTGATTTTTCTTACTTTAGTCCATGTGTTGACTATGTAGAAGAAAAAAAGATCAACACAAATGAAAAAGGAACTCAGAGTTTCAATCTACTAAAAATCATACACAGAAATATGTATAAACCCTTTTAAAATATGTGTTTTAATAGTCGAAGATATTTCATCTCATTTATAAATGACCATTTATGATTTATGTATCTTTATCTACTTTATGGTAAAAGTGAGACACGTGATGCTATTAACATATTTAAAGCAAAAGTAGAGAAATGATTTGGAAAAGCAATTAAAATCATAAGATTAGAAAAATGTAGAGAATACTATGGCAAATATACTAGTTTTGAACAAAAAACCAATCCATTTGCAAGGTTTATAGGAAGTGAAGGTACTATGGCTTAATAAATCATAAGCACACCACAACAAAAATGATATAGTAGTAAGGAGAAATCATATGGTCATGAACATGGTGAGGAGTATGACTAACAATTTTGCTTTCTTATTATACTTGTTGAGTGAAACTATAAAAACCTTAATATATATTTAAAAATTGAGTTTAAGACATACATACATGGGTTGAAACCATCAGAATTCTGTTTTCAAATCTGAAAATTTGAACATTACATGTAGTTGAAAAGCTACCTCTCATAAATATGAACTAAGCAGTTATTGAGTTAAGGAATATATGTAGTTGCCTATAAATTGTCGATGACCACCCACATTTTATGATGGTTCCTTTAAATCAATATGATAAATATATTTTCAAAATTAAGGCTAATTCTCTAATTATAATCATTTTCTTAGTGGACAAAGTAGATGTTCTTTTGATAGATATTTCTAAGCATAATTGAGTCTTTGATCTTGTAACTTTATACTTGTGATTCTATTGCTTAAGACAATTTTTTGTTTCTAAGGGTAGAAAATTAATGTTTTACAATCTATATTTGTATGTTTGTTCTTCTATTTGTTGATAGATATTGATAGTTGTTTCTCAAAAGCTTGATGGCTATTATAAGTAGGGATACAAGATCTATTCATTTTCATCTTATTAGATGTTTATAATGAATGATGGATAATGAATATAGACATTGTGATAAGTTTCTATCACATCGAGCTAGGATAATCTTGCCACCTTTGTTTAATCATCCCAATATGATCAAGAGGAGCATATGAATAGGTTTTTAGCCTATCATGGAGTGATCTGGATTCACCACCCAAGTTATACTCAAAAAAGTATGATAGGGGTGGAAAACTTGCGAATCTCTTGTAAAAGACCAAAACCAACCTTGTTTGCCTAGTAAAAGGGTTCATAGAGTTAGGTATACTATAAGAAGATGTTAGACACCCACATCATCTAGCTTGAAGGTTGGCCTTCACTTACAAACCACCTCTAGTGTTTTGTGTTCATCACCAAATGTTTAGACACATAAAACAATATATATAATGGAATAAAAGCACTCCTAATATCTAGCCAACTCTACTCTATTAACCATAACCAGAATCATAAAAAATATAACCATCAATAACACAAGCAATAAAGTACCATTCATTAACCGATATTATATTCAAGCATATAGAAGAAA
Source organism: Anacardium occidentale (assembly GCA_026122585.1). Lineage (NCBI taxonomy): Eukaryota > Viridiplantae > Streptophyta > Magnoliopsida > Sapindales > Anacardiaceae > Anacardium > Anacardium occidentale. The sequence goes on from JAJEJH010000550.1 coordinate 67,952, forward strand.
GAACTAGACCAGTGCATGAATGATCCAAAAACATGAGGTAGATGCCAACTAACAAATGTGTGTTCATGTACATAATAAATATGAATCATGAATCATATGACCAATACCTCAAATTAGTATATACCATGAACCTAGAACTTTCTTTCATGCATTTTAAAATCACAAGACATAATTACAATCCTAGATATGCAATTCTAATAAAGCAAAAACAACACAAAGCAAACAAAACAAGGTCTCCCAATATCCAAAAAATTGTTAGCTATCATGTCACTCACTAGCTTTGACTTAGATGCCATGTTTGTATTTGTTATAGATTCAAACAACAAATTTAGGGAGTGACTTAATGATAAATAAAACTAAGAGTTTAATAATTTTCCTTGAATATTTTAAAATTTAGTGATCACAAATGCAATAAGGGAATACTTCAGTGGCCATTAGTGCATTTAACTCGACTTTAAAATATTTACATATTTTTATCATCAATAAAAAAGAAGGAGATTATTGAACCTTTAAAGTATGTTTAAAAGACTAGCTTACCCCTAACATGACTTAGTTCATGACAAAAAGAGTCAAAAATTTTATTTTATAGGTTTCAAGCACCATATGACTGTGTGCTCATTGAGCATGATCATGCAATGTTATGTTCTAACACATGTCAAAAACATGGGACCATGTTCATGCCTATGCCAGGGTATATAATTTTTTGAGAAAATTTTTAGGTTTAACACGATCATGCTAAATTAATGCATGATTGTGTTTGCATATCTTAGGACCAACACAACCATCACACTCATGCAATCATGTTGTGTTGAGTCAAAAGAGATCAAGTCTATAGCATGATTGTGTTTATATAAGTCACACGATCATGTAACAATAGTTGTGAAGAAACAAGAGCGCTTCAATCATGCAATCTCATTTGCTAGGTAAGAAGGTCAAAGGTCAAATACACAATCATGTTTATAATTGATACATGATTATGCATTATACCTTAAGAAGATAAGACCTCAAAGAACATGTAATCTCATCATGTGAGATGGTTAAAGTGCTCTAGTCAATGTATGATTGTGTATGAAGTTATTGTACAAACATGTAAGTGATAAATTTAGAGGTACATTATCAGGTTGATCGTACAATGTATGTTTAAGAAGAAGAAAGGCTAAGAAGATGGACATTTGTGAAAGAAAAGAACACATGATTGTGCTAATGAAAAAGGAGGAATACTATCACCTTGTTGCATAAAGTGGATCATGCGAAGGCTTATTGGAAATATTTCACAAAGCACGACCTTACTATTTTGGCACATTATCTTGCATAAGTAAAATTTCCATTGTATGTGTCTCATGCATTGATAGTGCTCGGGTGCCTTACGAGCTTTTGAAATTTGAAGAGATATACATAAAAAAGCACAATCATGTGTAAGAAAGATACAATTGACAATTATGCATGGTTGGCGGTTGTTGTAAATTCCATTATTAGGAGTTTGATCAAGGTAATAAATAAAGTGAGCACGATCATGCACTTGGTAGACATGATTGTACACCTAAAAAATTTATTGTAATAGTATTCTTTTCACCTACCCAATGGGTGCTAATTAAATGCAATAGCTCTGTTCCATTTTCTGTAAGATTTTCAGTTTAAAACGAAGCCAATTTAAAGTGAGAAGGGTTAAAGATATGATTGCACATCCAAGCTATTATTTTCATTATTCTTGCTCACACATTTTCTCCCTCTAAGCTTTGTTCTTGATAAACATTTAAATTTTTTTTTTTCTTAATCTTGTGTATTAGTCTACTTAAAGGCATTCTCACACCAAATCTGTTATTCCAATCACAAAAAGTGAAATCCCAATAAACTAGTGTAAAGGGAAAAATTCCCTCGTATTAAAACTATTATAATCTTCAGGTTTTTAAAGATAGTGAAAACTTCAATCGGGTTTGATTAAGGAAGAAGACGTAGAAAGCTTGTATTTAAAGCTTCGAACCTAGAAAATTGTCTAAGCAATCTCTTTTACTTTCTCTCTTTAATTGCTTGATGTTAGATTTGATTTGATTTGTATTAATTAAATTGCTTGGTGTTTAGTTGTTTATTGGCAATTGATTAGTTGAGTATTTGCATATAACCTTGTTTGATTTTAGCCTAATCACAACTATGCGTCTTTGCATGCACACTTGTGCATTGTTACCAGGTGATATTGCATTGGAAAGGTTTAAGCACACACCCATATATGTGCATTATGCACAGTCATGCATAAGTATAATAGTATAATTGCTAGTCGTCTAGAAATATCTTTTTTGATATCATCATGATGGATCGAATATGTATTGGATGCACGCATATGACGTTATGTGTCATAATCATTTGTGTAATGAAAATCAAAGTGCATGCCTATTTGTAAATCACATACAATTGTGCATTTCTATTTTCTATCAATAGGTGACTTAAGTCTTCATTAGAAAAAAGTTGTTTTTCTCTCTTTCCTGATAACACTTTCTTTCGAAGATTTCTCTAAGATTGTTGATACTTCCCACCCTATTCATAGCATACCAGTATATAGGTTTAGGTAAGGACCTTTATATCTACTTGTTCTGTATGGATAACTACAGGTGTCGTCCCAAGAGGGTAGAAGTATGCCTTTTTTTATTAAGACCACGTAAAGATCGATCAAGTTATATAACATGTATTTATACTTTAAACACCTTATGTTTAATATATTTTATTTTCATATATTCTATTAGAACACAATCCTGAATGGGGTGCTTTGGGACTCTAATTAATTTTAAAATGTATTTCGTTGTATAGTCACTTTCTGGTGAGCTCATTACAAATCAACATGATGTGCATATTAGAGTAGGTTTTTTAAAGCCAATCATCAAGGCTAATTTTGTAAATTCATTTGAACCTTGTATCATATTTTAATAATGATAAATTGGCATTCCTTCATTAATGTCCACATGTATTTATATTTATGAGTGGGTTTGTGACAAGAGAATCAATGTGTAACTTGATTGTGAGGACTTAATAAGCACATATGATGACCAATCAAGAAACATTTGTAGCCTTATCATTATTTAGACTAAAATATAACATAATAAGACTATCATAGTGTTTGAATGATCATGCCGAAATATAGTGACATTTCTCATATGTTGAGGTCATTGGTGTTAACTTGGTGTAACACATCCATGCATGTTGACAACATATTCACCGTACTAATTCATCAAAGGATTCTGCATAAATGGTAACCCTGGAGTTTACGGAATAAATCCTCTAATGGACGAGGGTTCATGTGATCCTTAAACTTGAGATTAAAAAAATGTTTTGCGAATTAATCAACCTACTTTGGCACTAGCCTAATATAGCCTTTTGGTTAGAGCTATCAATATGATTATTGTTGGTTATGTCGAGAAGTGTATTAACATAGGATTCATTAGTCTCAAGTACATAACAAGATATCTCGTGATGTTATTTGATGAATGAAAACAACTAATTAAATATGTGATCATAGTAGGATTAGGTTGGTATCCAAATTTTATAACATCTAGTCATTGCTTAGAAAGTCAAATCATAAAGTCAAGGGAATATAAAGTAGACATTACTCATGTGCCTCAACCTTGATGAAATATTAATATGATGAAAGGGTTCAATTACACAGTAATTATACCATTAAAATCTGTAATTAATTTAACTTAGGTTATTTACTAATTTCGTGATCACAATGTCTTACTAAAGGTCATTTGTGGTCCATGAACATAAGATGATTATATATTAGTCATGATTTTATTCACTGTCAACTTAATAGACAACCTATGGGTCATACATAATAAGGAGTTGTTTTCTATCAATTACAAAGTTTGAGTTTATTACATATAGAGTAAATTACCTTGGATTTACCTAAATATGGTAAATTTATATCACTATTAATATGACTTGTTATTTACAAATAACTACAAGATACATTGTTGGATATAATTGAAATAAATTAAAAGTTTGAGGTCAAATGAATAATCCAAAAGTTATGGGTATGGAGTATTATTGTGTAAATTAGGGCTATGAGAATCTCATATAAATTGACACTATTCTCATAAGTTCATAGCCTATTCGACTATTGAAAAAGTGACGAAAATTTTCTCCTCTCAAAATTTTCTACACATATATCATGAAGAAACTAAAAGTTCGAGGTCAATGTAATAATCCAAAAGTTATGGGTATGTAGTGTTACTGTGTAAATTAGGCTATGAGAATCTTACATAAATTGCCACCATTCTCATAATTCAGCAGGCTACTCGACTATTGAAAAAGTGGCCAAAATTTTCTCCTCTCAAAATTTTCTACACATATCATAAACATTAAACCTTTCTCATAGATTAGTACATATGTGACCTCCTAACATCTTCCCATCAATCATGATGTCGCAATGCATTCGTGTGGACAAGTGAAGTCTTTGTTGAGTGACAAAGGAAGGGTAAAATGAATTGAAACAAATTTCTACGTGATGGAGTCTCTAAGCATAAGTATTGTGGTTTTAAACCCTCTTAATTGCAAGTAATATCATCTCAATTTTTCTTTGAACTATTAGATGGATGAAAATAGAGAATTAGATGTCAAAATATAGTTTTTTAAGTATTAATTTATTGAATTAATCGAATGGTTTGAGGCCCCTATTCTTTTTTGTGAAGAAGCTCAGAAATAATAGCAAGATTGAGAAATGAATACATCTATCGAATAATCATATAACTTTTTTTTTTTTTTAACTTGAAGTTTCTAAGTGATTCGATAATCGTTCAACTTTTTGAAAGTATCAACTATAAAAAGTTGCATTTAAATTATATTTGAGTTAGAATGAGATTCCTTGCCAACTTATAGATGTTTCCTTATAAATGGGAATGATGCAAACAATACAATATAGGAAAAGGTTAAAAAAAAAAATTGTTGGTAGAAATTGTTAGCCTTCTATTCAAATTCTTATATATCTAGTTAGAATTTCTTTAGATAAGGTTTTAAGTGCTTAATGGCTAATGCTTTGTTCAAAGATGGTGTAAGCATCAACATTTATAAATGGCAAAACAAGATTCTTAAATTATTATAGAATTTTATCGTCTGAACAATCTAAGAGAAAAGTTCTGTTACCTTGATCTTAATTAATTAATTAATTTTTTTTATGCATAATTAGTTTTAAAATTCAATAAAAACAATGTTTTTGACATAATAAAACTGTATATAATAACAATAAATACTAATTTATGTACTAATAATAAATATTATTATATAATTAGATAATTTTAAATTAAAAACAAAATAAATAATAAAATATTATTATACTAAATAATTTTATATTAAAAATAAAATAATACTTAGTAACACAATACATATACTTTTACTCTTTCGCCATTATAACAAAATCTATCACCATGAAATCCTAACCTACTGTTACATTTTCATTACTTTGACGCCTAGCCCTTTATTTCAGGGAGTGGCCAAAAAATGAAATAAAATCATATTAATACAGAAAACTGATTTATAATGTTGTACTATTCATATATAACATTTATGAAATAAATAGTTATTAAGATTTTAAAAAGATATATATTAATTGTTATCATGGATCAATATATAAAAGATAGTATATTATGTGATTGAAAAATTTTAAATTAAAAATAAAATATGATGATATATTATTATTATTATTACTAAATTAATTAATATTTAATATTGGCTATATAATTTTACTGTTTATATATATATATATATATATATTTCCATTTCAAAATTTTGAATCGACAAAAACGATAAACATGTTCAACATAAAAGGCATCAATTAAAATGATCACGTAATGAACTTCAATGACAAGGCGGAAGTGCATGTCTCTCTTGAGTTCATAATGGAATAAAGGAATATTAATTTGTGTTAGAAATCTACCACACCCGAGTCTTCAAAAAGCATGATGCACTCCTACGTATATATGGACACAAATCAGCAGAACTTTTTATTCTTCTCTCTTTTTTCCTTTCACATCTTCTCTTTTATTAGAGATTATCAATCAAATAAAAATTGTGGCATGCGGTTTTTCTGACCTTTGGCAATTCTGAACAGCCATTTTTGAAGGCAAAAATATATTTAAAAAACAATACTTTCACTAATTATCTTGCATAGATGAGCGAAAAATGAATTTTGGCTTGTAATGTGATATTTCCATTGAAAAAAAAAAAAAAAGATGTTCGAATTTTAATAGAAAGATGAAAATCGGCAGAAGAGAATAATACATCATTCATCTCCCAAGTCCTTAACTAAGTCAAGAATTTTACCAAGAAACATGGTATAAAATGATGGGACTGATGCTGTGGACCGACTAGGGTATAAAATTTTCAATCAGAATATAATAAAAGATAGAGAGGCCCACTTAACTTTATAATTTCCAATATCATCTAAAGATGTTGTTTTTCTTTTTTACAAGGACGAGATACTGAGGTCCAAATCGGTTGGGAGGCCCGAGCGGAAGGAACGGCTTAAAAGCGCTAATAAGAAATTTTTTCTTAAGAAAAAGAAGCAGATTCTATTAATGATTTCAATATTAAATTACAGCATAAAAAACCAATATAAATAGAGTTCCTTATAGACTTTGGAATTCACAATCAACCAGCAATATTTCAGTTGAATATTCTAACTAGATCATGGATGGAGAGGACAACGCTGAAAGTGCTTCTAGAGATCCTCTTGTCGTAGGGCGAGTTGTGGGAGATGTTCTTGACAGTTTCACTAAGTCTATTGCTTTCACTGTTAGCTATGGAAACAAGTTGGATGTTCACAATGGTGTTTTCCTCAAGCCCTCTCAAGTTACCAAGCAGCCTAGGGTTTCTATCGGTGGAAGTGATTTCAGGAACTTCTACACTTTGGTAAGCCTCCTCTTCTCGAATTCTCGACCCTTTTCTTTAACCCTATCTACTTCATAATGACATTCTTAACTAATGTCTTCAAGCACGTTCTCCTGACTAGTTTTTCGACGTTTTGCCAGCATGTTATTTTACACTCGAAAAAGCTTTACAAGGACATAATTCTTGTGTATTTCAACGCATTATTTTACGTCAGAAGAGTCCATTCTTTTAGTGATTTAAAAGAACATATCATCAAAATTTTTAGTCATTACTCATACACAATTTTTTGCAAGGCATAAGAATTTTTTTTTTTTTTTTTTTGGAAAAAGTTAATTTTAGTGATACACATTTTTTATAACGCATGAAATTTTTGCGTTTGTTACAAGTCAAATCGACCAATATTCTATTTTTCAGTACCTCGAATATTAACTTAGCTCCATTGTAGGTCATGGTGGATCCTGATGCACCCAGTCCAAGTGACCCCAGCCTTAAAGAGTACTTGCATTGGTAAATATGTTTAAATTCAATTTTTTATTTTTTCTTAAACTGCTAGACTTTGTATATATATATATATATATATATATATATATATGTTTTATTCTTTTATATGTGAATTTATAATTAATTGGCCTTGAAAAAATGATGAATTTTTGTTAGGTTGGTGATTGATATTCCAGAAACTACAGCAGCAACTTATGGTGAGTAAATTTTATCATCACCTTTCTGGCACTCTATTTCAAATGGGTCTTATTCTGCTTAAGCTTTCTTTAATTGTTCGCTATAATCAAATTTTTTTGTATTATTATTATTAGTGCAAAGTGATGAATCAGTCACCTTTTTCGTACGACTTATTTAATTTGGATGTTTCTGGCTTAATTCTGCAGGAACTACTTATCATTTAAGTACTTAGAGAAAAAGCAAAAGCTAATTTAAATGAACCTCCACTCCATAACTTATCAATCATCCCATGACTAACCTTCTTTTTAATTTTCAAAATTTACAATCCTAAATATTTAATCAGTTGAGCTAGGCTCTTTCGCAATCATGCACCTAAACTTCAGTGATCCATCAAGGATCAAGGGATTAATTTCGGAGAAGGCAAGCTCAAAGTTATATTAAGATTAGGGTCAAATATAAATACAGTAAATACAAACACAAACACAAAGTGGTTAAAACAAAAGGCCAAAACCAAATTAATGGAGAAAGAACTCTGAGTGGGGTGATCGGAGTCCGTCCGTGAACATAAAAGTTCACCTGTTTGTTCGATGAGCTAAATATTTTAACTTTATGCATATGCTCTCGTTTTATTCCATCTTTTCTGGTTTTAGTGTCTCAACATGGTCATTTTCCATCCATACACGTACAATATCCATATTTGACAAAGCTTTAAGTCCACCTTAGTTGACAAACTAAAGTTTTTAGGTGAGGAAGTTTCTTTTCACGGATATATTCTGTTTCGGGTGTCTCAACTCAATGACTCTCAAAGTAAAATACATTAAAGCCTTTTTTATAGACATAATCTGGTTTTAATTGTAAGATTTTCACTTAGCTGAACCGAATGAAACTATTCAATCCTACTCTACAAAATATACGCACGTGTTATAAAATATTAAATTAAAATATTTAGTTTAGAGTTTATAGAAACACTTGATATGTTATGTGTCTTGAATGTATAAAATTGCAGAAATTACTTAGAATAAAGTGACTGATCATCCGCTCATGAAAGCTCCTTTGAATGATAATTTCAATAAATAAAACTATAGCATATAAGTTTCAAGATAAGAACCTAACAAATATATATTAAGTTAATGGATCTCATCAAAAATCTAATAAACCTTAAGACACACTAATATTATTTGTTTGGATTATGACTTTATAATGTATTGAATTTATCTATATCAATAACTTAAACTTTTTTATAAACTGACATTAAATGATTCAATTATCTAATTTTATTAAACCAAAATTATAATTAATGTTAAGTTATTTTTGAAAATTTTTAAAAAATTGATGTCTCAATCTGTGGTGTCTCTACTAAACGGTTCTTGAAGTAAAAACCTATTCTTCACATAAAATATTTCTTAACATGCAAAATTTTTTTGATTATTTTGAAGGCAAAGAGGTTGTTCCTTATGAGAGCCCAAAACCAAAAGTGGGGATTCACAGGTTTGTATTTGTTCTGTTCCGGCAACCGGGGAAACAACCTGTGTATGCACCAGGGTGGCGCCAGAATTTCATAACCAGAGACTTTGCAGAGCTTTACAATCTGGGATCCCCCGTGGCTGCTGTTTTTTTCAATTGCCAGAAGGAGGCTAAGAACTCTACTAGCTCATCAAGCTCTAGGAGACGCTAATTATATTTACATACAACTATGGATGCATGCACTTTAACTTGTATGTATGTATGGATGTATGTATATATTTAAGGTAGTGTCAAGCTAAATTGGTACGACGCTCCACGTATGATTTATATCTTCATCTCACTCTTATTTCCCAAGTTATAATCATGGTTATCATGTAGAAACTTCACCGTATGGGAAGTTCGACTTATCAATAGAAGAGATCGATGTCTTACATAAGACTTACTAAAAACTGAATAATAGTTTTTTGGCTTTGATTTTGCATTTTGTTTTAGTTTAATATCTAATGTCAAGTCGTCTACACCTGAAAATACTTACAAATATATGAAATTTATAATATTTGGTGAAGAACTTATTGTCATAAAAATACTATTCTGATATTATGTTGTCTTTCAGCCAAACGTGAAAAAGCACGAATAAATTGGATGGACAGGGCCAAACTACAGCCACCCAGTTGTTACTTTAAAAAAATCTCTAAGTGATGGTAATTTTTAGCATGTCGAAACAATACAAGTCTCTTGCTTAAGCATAGTGTTGATTTTCTTAATATTCGTACATATCAGGGTTGATCTTCTCGGTATTGTCTTGTTCACTGCATCCTTGTCAAAGGAAAATTAAAACTAAAACGATGTTGATGTGAATTTCCGTACACCAACGAAAAGTACACAAGGCTGGACCTTGCACCAAATAATAATAAATAATAACAATTGAAATTAGCAATTTATATAATTTTAAGAACATGGTTATGTTCGTTATCCAAAAAAGTAGAATTACAAGTAATTATGACATTGAAGTATCCTTATACAATAATGAATCTAAATATTTATTTATATTTTAATAACATAGAAATAAGATAATCATATCAGTTACATAATTCTGATTTGGTAAGAAGTAATAATTTTTTTATATAAACATAAGGTGGATAAAAAAAATAATCATATAGATATTAAGATGTTAAACTGTCAGACTAGATCAACTTAAAATATAAGCCACTAAGTCTTATGTCTAAAACAAAAAAAAAATGTTTAAGGCAAAAAAAAAAAATGGCATATATTAAATTTCTTTAATATATTTATATTATTGGAAGGGTCTTAAAATGACTATTACCAATAGTTATATATATTTTTGAGGTTGTCCTATAGCTCAAACTGTACTTGATAGAATTCTAATGTATACATTTAATTAAGCAAAATGAGCTTGAAATGTATGCATTTAGTTAAGCAAAATGAGCTTGAAATGCATGCATTTAATTAAGCAAAATGAGCTTAAAAATTAATTTCTAAAAACACTCCACTCATAATTTATATTTTTGTTTTAATTTTTCAACTTTAATTCTCACATAAACCCTAACTTCTAATTTTCTAAATCATTAATCAAATATTTTTATATTTGATGAAAATAAATTGTTGAAGCTATGGGTAATATAATCATACAATGGGGTGATACGAATTTGGAAAAGAAAAAGGAAGTTTTAAATTTCAAGATGGGAAAAGGTGGTATTAAAAAAAGCTAATAAAAATTGAAATTGAGGGAAAATAGGTGCAAAATGAAATTTTTTAGAAAACAACAATTTCATCACCCAAAATATATTACAATTTATTAGAAAATCACTGCAAACGGAATTAGAAATATGTAAGGTGGTCAAAATTCAAAATTTTGGGTGATGAAAATAAACCCTTAACAAGTGGCCCTTATTCACTCTCAATTCGTACAGAATAAATTGATCAAAAGTAACTATTGGAATCCAATAAAAGTAGTTATTCGAATTCGAATGCTAAGTTAGTGATGAAAATAGAAAAAAAGTTCAAAAAAGTTTCCTTTATCATTTGAGTAGTTGTCTATTTTAATAGTTTATGAGATAACTCATTTTTTATTCAATAGAATTTAATGTATAAAACAAAATGAGCTTAAAAAATAATTTATTTTGTTGGCATGAAGTCTTCTAGAGGTTAACTCCTAATAAAATTTATTACTATTCTCCTCTTTTAAATAATTCCATTACAAATTTAGTATGAATGAAATTACTAAAAATGACAATATAATTACATTATATATATATATATATATATATATATATATATATATATATATATATATATATATAAAACTCTAATCCATACATAAATTCTACCATCAAATTTTCTAAATCGTTAAAACATTTTCTATTTCAAATATGTTAATATTTTATGAAATAAATTATTGAAGAAGAAAGTTGTCATACAATGGGATAACTATGACTATGAAAAAGAAGATTAAATTTTAGGTGACGAAGGAAATCCTTTTCTTTGCCTGAACTATGACCGTTCAATTTTTTTATAAAGGGCAATTTGCTTATACTAAGTTGTCCCTACTCATACCCAATTTGTTTTATAAGATTTAATTTATATGAACCGAATAAATAACAATCAATCCTAATTCATAAGATCTATGCATAAATTATAAAATACTAAATAAAAATATTAATTTAGGGTTTATAAGAATCCCTAAAATTCCATGCAATATGAATCCATAGCAATATTGAAAAAACTTATAATAAAGTGATTGGTCTTAGGGCCCGCACTAATATTGTCTACTCAGATCATTGTCTTTTAATGTATTGGGCGCATCTTATTTTGATCATATAAGTCTATTTATAAACTGACATTGGATTATTCAATTACTTGATTTTATTAAATCAAAATTATAATTAATGTTAGTCCTGGTAAGAAAATTTTCTAACGTTTTTCCACTTAGGCAACATTAATTATTATTTTTATTTTTATTTTATTATAAAAAATAAAAATAATTTTTGACTCCTAGGTAACCAACATTTTAAATTTTAAAGTAGCTACTATTTTAAGAAAATGAAAAAGTTCAAAGATATAATTACACTATAATCAACAACCAGTTATTATGATTAACAATAACGAACAATGACATTACTTATGTCTTTTATTGACATAAAATTATTCATGATCGCAATTATTAATAAATCAATTCAACACAGATTAGATCTAGGAGTATGATAGAAATAACACTCAACAATGTGATTTCATATAGTCTTATATCTCTATCAGTCCATGATTTCTCTTTAACATATATATTTCAAAATAAACAAAAGAAATTTATTTGCTTCCAATGAAGTCCATATATTTCAACTGTATGTGCGATATTATAAAATATACACATACTATTGTTATACTCAAGAGAAATTATATTCTTGAGACATATGTTATACCATAACTATATATATGTGTATATATTTATATAAACAAGTAAATAAAACCATATAATTATGATAAAATATATCAATTCAATAATCAAAGAAAAAAAACTATCATTAAGATAACAAATTATAAAACTCTCACTAATCTTAAATATCAAGAGACCTCAAACATCTTATGTATTTAATATGAATCTATGGGTCACAAGTCTTTTTTCTTTTAGTTAGGGATTAACTTATGTCAACTCTACATTTATGTTCTACTTTATGTTTTTATTTTTTGTGAGGTTTCTGACTATAAGATAAATTTATTTTTATAAGTTTCAATCCATTTATGGTATTTTATTTAATAGCACTACTATCATAATAAATTAGGTCAATACCATGTAGTAGAAAATATAATCCTTCAACCAAAAACTTGAGAAGCCATCCTATAATAGGCTATCAATTCAATTGTCAAAGATTAAAGATACTTCCGATGATTACTTAACACCTTTTTAGAATATAGCCTCGATAACGAGTGTAATAATATATCAAAAATATAGTTTTATCATCTTTACAACTACCAAAATATATTTATCTTTTGCAAATATCTCATTACCTCTTAAAACCGTAACATAATAATTAAAATTTATGTTTAAAGGGTATCAATTTAGAGCCTCAAAAGTTATATATTAGACTTGTGAACAATTATGCATTCATCAAGCTTCCAATAATACTATCATAAGGGACATTTCATGCGAATTCTTTTCAATCTCATTCTTTAGTCAATGTTTGACATTTAACCTTTTTCTTTTCACACCTAACTTGTCATTATCTTGCAATTTTGCATGTTGAGCCTTTTAAGCATACATTTCATGTATGCATTAAATAAGTTAAAATATCCATAAGTCTTATCATAGTGGAACTCAATACTAAGAACAATTGATGTATCTCCAGGATCCTTCATACCAAAAGCCTTGGATAGAACTAGCCTAGTCACAATAAGTAACCTAAAATGAATGTTATCAACATAAAGAATCATACCATGAAGATATATAAACTGCCACTGATCTTTGTATGCCTTGTATTAATCTAATATATTCTCTATGAAGAACTATTAATTACACTTTATAAAATTTATGATATCACTATCAAGAGGTTTGCACCAAAACTCATTTTTCTTATACTTTAGGTAAAACTGATTACATCATATAGACTTTTTTGATAAGATTTTCATTTAGAAATATAATTCTTGACCTTCATCTAAAGCTCTAAACCAAATGTATCATAAACTTTATTTCACTAAGATACATATTGCAAGACTTAATAATGGAAAATTATTCACTTTTAATAGATCTTTGTATTAAGGTTTTTGTAACTATGTTAATCATATTTTTCTCATCTACTATAGGATCAATCATAAATTCTTAAGTAGGAATAGCCTTTACATTGATATGGGGTTTCATAGGATTCAGTAACCTTATTGATTCCTACTGTTATTCAGTCATGAAACTATCATACTTTAGAGACAAAGAAAACTTTAACATATCAACTTCACATTCCTTCAATAGTAAAGGATATTACTTTCCCTAGTGTTAAGACCCAAGTATTTTGGATTATTAAAGTCAATTACTCTAATACCTCATTAGGGCAATAATATTATACCTTTTAGAATGCTCTAATGGCCATGTTATATCATCTTAACTATTTTACTCTACAAATATTCAATCATATTTGTTTTACTTAATGAAAATTTAGTCAAATTTATTGTGGTTTTTATGCTTATATTCACATCTTTAAGACTATGATTGAGTTTTTCAACTATGCAAATCTATTATGGAATACCAAAATCTTGAAATTTTGGTAAAATCCCTATTATGCCAATATTGACAACTTTAATTCTACATAATTTTTAAACTTAAATATAAACTCTTTATTACTTAGCCTTCATTTAGTGACTAATTTCAGGTTCCAAAATCCTTAATCTTTAATCCATATTTGAGCTATAAGACCAACATTTTTTATTGTTGCTCTTCTTTTTATCATTGGGGATTGATTAAGCAATTAAAACTATTCTAAGCGACTTCCCTTATTCAATAAATCTTGTAGGAATTGAATACTCTATATATAATTCTAAATCATATATAGTCTTGATTTTGTTAGAATATAATAGATGTTTTATAGTTTTATAACTTAGACTAAATAGTCATTTTCTTCGACTTATTTTGAATTGTTATATTTTATTCAAACAGGTTCAACTTTTCAAATATTTCATACTCTTGATCAAGCTTGGAGAAAATCCTTAACCTCCAATTAGGCTATCAAAAATAAATCTTTTTATAGCAAACAACCTTAGTCTGATTGATTTCTCTCACTAATCATAGAAATCCTCTTATTCAATTAAACTTATATTTAAGGTGTCAGTGTTTTCATTAACCAGCTAAACCAAATCTATATGCTTAATTAGTAGTACAAATTCAATATCTTAATCCAAAATCAGTAAGAACCTTTATTGTATCATTATTTTTATTTTTCACAACATTGAAGTCTATTAAAATTAGAATACAACAAAACGATATCATTGATAATAAATAACTTTAAAACCTTATAAGCTATTATTTATAAGGGTATCTTAATACATCATCATAATCTCTCCTTTGGGCAAAGAATACAACATGCAATTAGGACCCAGAAGTATAAGATTACACAAAATGAGAACATATAATTTTTGAAAAAGTTTATCTTTTTTGGATAGATTAACCACTTAGGTTACTGCTTTTTTTCTCAATATGGGAAAGACATATGTCAATTGAAATATCGCAACCACTTTTGGGTGAACTGAATTTCTCACGACCAATGTAATTCCACAATCACCTTATGTTATCATCAATTTAATACACACAATAACCACATTTGGACAAAAAATTTTATGCATCAAAATTAAAGAATATCTTTTTTACAAAATATAGAACTTTTTGCAAGTTTCAATGAATACACCACCTGAGTGGTTAAATATTCTGACAACTTACTTCAAAATCTATTGAGACTAAATAATATTGTCAACATTAATATTTCATAAGATATGTCACAAAATTATCTCTGACAATCTTAATATATAAATATTGCAACAAATCCTATATTAAGCAACAATCATTATAACTTTAAACTGAAAAAGCTACACCTTGTAGGGATTCTTAGTACATCACCATTAACTCTAGGCAATTAGGGTTTCAAGTACAATGTCATAATATAACTTTA
The DNA here is from genome assembly GCA_026122585.1 of Anacardium occidentale. Taxonomy (NCBI): domain Eukaryota; kingdom Viridiplantae; phylum Streptophyta; class Magnoliopsida; order Sapindales; family Anacardiaceae; genus Anacardium; species Anacardium occidentale. Next base: position 83,623 of record JAJEJH010000550.1, read on the forward strand.
TGAGGACCTTGAGAACATAAGATATTCAAAAAAGGGTCAAATAAATTTTCTAGATCATTGTTCATCTTCGAAAAAGATCACTGTTCATCATAAGATATATGTCAAATGAATATATTCAACCACCTTTGTGCGTATTGAATTATTCACGACCAGTGTATGTGTCAAAATTTGATGAATATATCATTACCAAATGAAATATTTATAATCTTCAATAATGTATTGCTTTGATGATTAATATTATGAAATCTCACAAATTTCTCTAATGATATAAAATATTATTGCCTAATCAAGATTTCATGAGATATGATACCTTATTATCTCTAACAATCTTAATCCAAAAATATTGCACCTAATCCTGTAAACAATAATCTTTGCTTGATATGACAATTGACGACACATATCAGAGTTAATAATTTAAACTTATTAACCATAATATAAGTTTGATACTTTATGCCACAATATTTATATTAAAATTAAATTTTTTTCTAAACGAAGTTTTACAATTGTGACACATGCCTCCAAATACCACCACAAGCCTTTAGATGTACTTTCATAGACAATAAGTCTTTTATGCATTTCATTTCATAGATTATCACTTACCTTTTACACTTTATGGTACACTTTCTTAATCCTTAATGTGTTCTAACATGATTTCCATCATGATTTATGCATCTCTTTAGACCATCTCATATGCAAACACACATTTAATAACACCCTTGAAAACACTTTCATGTGCGTACGCATGTACCACATGCCTTCAAGCTAACTCTGTGTTGATATGTCATAAAACTTGTCTTTATGTGTGGTCAATCACATATAATGCCATTTTGTGTGCCATTTGAAGTTAACATGTGTCGTAAAAAGTTTGTCCATGCACTAGACACATTGTTAGAAATTCCTCACATGCATTCATAAGCTTTTAAAATGGTTCATGTGCCACAATGAACCAGTAGAATACACACGTAAAAACACACCTCTAGGTGCTCCTACGCCCTTTAATGCACCTATATATGCCTTTATTGATCATCATGTGCTATCACAAGGTTAGAAAAGCCATCCATACAATGTCACACACTTTCAAAAGCCCTTTGTATGCTCTTATGTGCCTATTCAAACTCTTATACACTAGCAAGTTCCTTTATATGCTTGCATGAGTTGGAACAAACATTCATACATGTTCATATGCTAGCATGCATGTTCACACATTTACACATACAAGACAAGCAAATCTAGCATCAGGGTTAAGCCTAATCAACCTAAAATAGAGAATGGCCTAAACCTAATCTCTATTTTTAGGTTGAATTGCTTAACTATATAGGTCACATAATCAAGTTGGACAAACTCGTTTGCAACCCATGGTTCTAATAATCCTAACTACTCAAAATCGATGTTGCCAACATCAATTTCAGCATGTCTAATCATGATCACTCATCCTGATAATCTTTTTCACTGTTTTTGGTCATGTCCATCGTAAGAATTCCATCTAAATAACTAAAATCTTATTGTGTAGATGTAGCAACAATTAAAGTCTTGAAGCGCAAACCTAACACCAAATTTTAGTGCTATTGACATCGATTTCCTTTTCCTCAAGCCATGATTAACTAACACATCCTAATGCATATCACAATGTCGACTAATCGACCAAAATATTGCCATAAAGTTATGGCTCAAAAGGTGTTAAATTTAACATGCCCCTACGGCTCCCACCGTTATCTCTAACCATCAATTTAGCTTCTACAATCAAGAAAATTGTTAAGTATGACCAAAAAGCTCTTGTCGGTGCAAGATCCCATGATTCCACCACTAAGTTCGTCAAATATGGTAGTTTTCATTCATTCATTCATTCATACATACATACATACATACATACATACATACATATATATATAATTACAAAAGTTGGGGTTTAATTCACACTGAAAGTCAATCCCAATTACGAAATTAAATTTACTATAATGAAACACAATCTGAATTTGTATAATATCCAAAATTTTATCCTTAATTTAAAGGTTTGACCATTCAATTGAAAGCCCTAAAATTGAATATAATTTTTTGAATCTTAATTCCAACAATAAAAATAAACCCTAATTAAATTTATATTAAGGCCAAATTCTAGAATTTCAATCTTAGTTCTAAATTATCAAAACCTAATTGAAAATTTTAAATCTTAATTTCAAAATTAATAAATTCCGATTTTAAATTCCAAAGTTCTAGATTTTATAACCTAATGCTTTTGGCTTTGTACCACATATAAAATTTAGTTCATATGAACTGAATAAATAACAATTAATCCTAATCCATAAGATTTATGCATAAATTATAAAATTCTAAATAGAAACATTAATTTAAGGTTTATAGAAATACTTGATATTCCTGCAATATGAATCTAGAATATTACTAAAAATACTTACAATGAAGTGACTAGTTTTTTATCCTTGAAACCACCTTCTATGATAGTTTTCAATGGGTGAAGCTACATCCATTAGATTTCAAAAAAGGGACCTAGCTATTATATATAGTAAGTCAATGGATCCCTCTATTCAAGATCTAATAACCTTAAGGCTCACATTAATACTGTTTACCTAAATCATTACCTTCTACTATATTGGTCTTATTTTTATTGATCATGTAAGTCCATCTATAAACTGATATTAGACTATTCAATTACTCAGTTTTATTAAACCAAAATTATAACTAATGTTAGTACACAAAAGGAAATTTCCCAACATGTTTCAGATAATAAGTTAATCAAAGGCAACTATATGAATCCAATTAAAGTAGTTGTTCGAATTCTAAGGTTAAACAATGATGAAAATTGTGAAAAGAAAAGTTTTTAAAAAGTTTTCTTTTTCTTTTTATTTGAGCAGTTGTCTATTTCAATAGTTTATAAGTTAGCTTATATTTTACTCAACAGAGTTATGATGGATTTTGTCTACAAGCAATCTTTTATAAGATAGTTCTACTTAGTAGTTGTAAGACCTGCCGTCATATACACCCTGTTACTGATTATTTATGCATTTAATAATAATAATAACTGAAAATATCGGTATACACGGCAGGGATCCTACGAAAAGAAGCTGGTGCTGTTAATATTTAAAATATGCACATGCGGAAGCTAGAAAATTATTATCACACAATGGTGGACGGAAAAGAAACTTTTGCATACGTATGTAAGTACTATATATATACATTGTATCCAAATACATGTATTTGTACAACAAAATAATCCCACTAGGCCATCAACACAACTGGAGCCTCTTCCCTTCAACTATGGTTCACCCGTACCTCACCAGCATCACACATACTTGCAAGAAAGGAAAAAAGGAAAAGAATGAATGATAAAATCACCCAGTAAGCATTTCCTACTACCCTCAACCGAACATGCAACAAGACACAATGCATACCTGGCCTTGGCCTAATACCCATACATTTTGCTTGCTCATTAATCTGAATATGCATGCCATGTTGAGTGCATCATATTGAAATATACTGAATATGCATACATCTGAATCTTTATGTATCCGAAGATACCTGTTGTACTGATCAGGGTGATGAACACAGAGATTCGATACCTTAACCATATGGGTTGAAACAGTTTAACGAAATGCTAGAAAGTTAAAATATAATATACCAATCCTTAGATCAGTAAGCTGAAACTGAAACGATCTGACCGTAGTCAGAAGGCTAAAATCCCACAGATATCCCTTCCAGTTCATCCAAAACAACTGACCCGGATATCATGTTCTGAATGTTGAATAACTAATACAATTAGATCCCTTGATCCTTTTTCGTGCTAATGCCTTGGCATGTCATGCTATGAGGTGCTTATGATGTCTTATTTTATCTTATTTCATCTTATTATAAGGTCAAATAACGATTAGAAAGGTTTCTTATGCTTTATGTTTCATTTCCCATTCATTTTCTAACTTTCTACTGGAGCACAGACGTGCAAGATCGAACGTAGGGGCGTGTATTTTGTGCACGAGACCGTGTGTTAACTGTGTAGCCTAGTCATGCTAGGTTCTGGAATTCATATGTATTTTTTCACATTTGGCTTACGCACGGTCGTGCCCTTCAAGCACACAGTCGTGACCCCTTCTAAACTCAATCGTGCACAAAACGTGCACACGAGCGTGACCTTGCAAATGCAAGGGCACACGGCGTGACCCTGCAAGTGTAAGGGCACACGACTTGACCCTACAAGTGCAAGGGCACACGGGCGTGCGTCTTGCTCTGCTTCGGCAAAACTTGCCTGAAACTTGCAGAATCCCGTCCAAAACTCATCCAACCTAAAATTAAACATTTCCATGCATTTCTAACACTTCAAACAACACTCAACCACCCTTCAATTCAATCAATAACATATCATTCCCAATTCAAGCATCAAATCATCACATAAACACATATTTTCACACATATATATATACCAAGCACATCCATGGGTGGAAATAATCAACACAAGTCTTTCTTTTGCATCATATCAAAACATAATCAAGTCACATAAATCACAAGCATGTTAGGAACACAAACACATAGCATCCAACACCACATACATGCTGGGAAACTGAAGGAAGAGGCAAGGAAACACTTACCTTTTGCCATGGATGCTCTAATTTTTCTCTCTAGCAAAATCTTACTCTCTTGCTGGATTAGGAGCTATTTGCTACTGAAGATCACCTCTAGGATTGGGATTCTTTGAAAACAAAAGGAAACTTTGACTGAAAATAGATAAGGACGGGTGAGAAAAACCTTAAACTCATCATCTTTCTGCTCTTACAAGCACGCACGGGAGTGCATCAAATGATGCACGATCGTGCATAAGAGAAAATGAAGAAACTTTATTTCTTGCGCTTCGCATGAAAGAAACCTTCCAAGGAGAATCATACGTAGGTCACACTAGCTCTGAAAACTTACTATCTTACCCCTAAACTCTTCTAACTCCCAATCTATTACTAAATCTTACATCTAATCCCAAATTCTAGCCTAAAAGGCATTTATAATCCTGAGATGCTGCAATAGTTTATAAGCAAAATGAGCTTAAAAAATAATTCATTTTATGGGCATTAAATCTTTCGAAGAACTGCTTTTAACCCCTAAAAAAATTGTTAATATCTCCACTTTTAAAACTTCAGTTCCAAAAGTTTAACGAGTAAATAACACCTATGATTACTAAACTATTAACCGATAGCGACTATAGTAATTGTGTTTTAATTTGTTGCAGAAAACTAATCATTTTTTTTATTTCGTTAGTTGTTAGGTCATTGTCTCTTTTTTTTTTTTTTTCTACAGAGGGTGATTCATCCTTACTAAGTGGTTCTATACACTCTTAATTTGACTCAAATATTAACTTAATAAAAACACCTATTAGAATCCAATTAAAACAATTGTTCAAATTTGAACATTGAGACAGTTACACATTATAATATGCAAATACTGTGAGTGGATAAAACAATGACTAGATGTGCTTCTCTTACTTATTTCTCAACACCTCCCCATAAACTTAATTCTTTACTTCTTTAATTAACCTTACACACCCTCAATTTGACTTAGATAATAAGTTACACATTAAGACAGTTACACATTACAACTAAATGTGATAGTGACTACATACTCTTTTATACTTTTCTCTTAACACCTCATCTTACACTCAACTCTTTATTTTTTCAACTAGCCCTATACACTTTTAGTTTGACCCAGATAATAAGTTAATCAAAAGCAATTGTTCGAATCCAATTAAAGCATTTATTCATATTCGAAGATTGAGACAGTTACACATTACAATATGTGACTACTATGACTAGATACGATTTTGACTAAGTACTCTTATCTTACCTTTTTCTCAAACACCTCTTGAACTCAATTCTTTACTTCTTCAACCAGTTTACGTGCAAATGAAATTTTTTATGGGAATAATTTTTAATGTGTGAATCAAAGATAATAAATCACTAATTTTTCAAAATATAAATTCAAAGTTATGCAAACAATTTCATTGGTTAGTATTATAATTAAAAAGAAGATAAGATATTCGTAAAGAGAATGATTATATTAGCCCATACTAAAATTTATCAAGCACTTGGTGAGTAAAACATTTAGCCAAGTCCTCATATGTTAAAGTTAATTTCAACTAATTCATAGCATATAATTACCATAAGACAAGCATAAACATGCATAAATATAATCATCTTCTTCTTCGTACTGAGCCAGTCTCTTTTTGACAGTTGAGGTAAACAACAGCCAGAGGAGATCCAAGATTGTGAAGCTCAGCAAAGTCTCTTACTCATTTAAAGTAATTAAAATTAAATTAAAGATAAAAGTAATTAATTATCTCCCCAAAGGATGCCCCAGTAGTTCCTGGAATATCAGTCACCGGCCTAGCAAATTCATAACAATTGGAAGATCAACCTGTAAAACATTTATGTACAAGTTACAATATTAACGGTATAAAAAAGTAAAACTACATGTTATCAAGGCCAATCAAATGTTTGTCCCTTGATATCGAGTATAGGCAATTTAGGGTTTTAGTTTTTTATTTATTTTTTTTTTTTATATGCTCTTTGTTCTGTATATATATATATATATATATATATATATATATATATATATATATGAAGTGCTCAAATAATTCCACTGAGATTAAAAAAAAAAAAAAAAAAAGAATTTTGTCATATTGACGCTATATAGTTTGCCACACATATGGGACCATGTGATATAACAATGCCAGGAACCAAGTACAACAAAGTTGCGTCTAGTTCTTCGTGGTCCTTCTTCCTTCGCTCCTTGCCATGCTTTGAGAGAATCTTTCTGTCAATGCAAAACAGAAGATCATTCTTTCACGCAAAATACACGATAATTTTAATTTCTTTTTTTCACTTAAGACAGAAGTAAAGTAAATACGTTTTATTGTAAATTGCAATTTTTTGGATTAAATTTAAACCGAACATATTTAAATTTATTTTTTAGTTTGATTTAAACGAATTTAAAACAAATTATCATGATTCAAATTTAAATTCGAACTCAAATTATAACATTGAAAAATTTTTGAATTTAAATTCGAAGCATATGAATCAAACTTAAGTTTGATTTGCTAGTTCGAATTGACATTTTTTTAATTATAATTGATTAATATATTTATGTTTTTAATAAATTATAATAAATATATTTTTGTTTCTAATAAGTCATAATAAATATATTTATATTTTTAATAAAAATAAAAATATATATATATATTTCAAATAAATTATATTAAATATATTTACGTTTTCAATAAGTCATAAAAAATATATTTACGTTTCTAATAAGTTATAATAAATATATTTACGTTTATATTAAATCACAATAAATAAATAAATTCTGTTATGTTAATAAAAATAAGTCTATGATCTATTGATGTTATTTTTTATTTTTTTTAGTAAGTATATATGTTATTTTTGTGATGAATAATAAATAAACTGTTTATAGATCTAATAATATGGAGATTCAACATTTCTAATTCATGCATGAATCAACTCTCCCAAATAAAAGAACCGTAGATGTGAAAGTTTGTTTTTCCTACGAACTATGTTTGTTTGAACATAAATTCTTCAAGATAAGTTAAGTAGAATCCGAAAAAATAATGAAATGCAAACAACCACAAAATACAGGCGAGAAAGGAAAGAGTGTAGAGGTATACCAAACTGCAGAGGGTGCCGGGATCAGCTCCACCAACATCAAACCCGAAGTTGATTGGCAACAACAGAGGGCTTGAGACCATTATCAACAACCCTGTTTCCATGGAAGACATTAAGGGAAACTGACCTAGAAAAATTGTCAAGAACATATCCAATTACCCTCCCAACAACGAGAGGATCTCTATCAGAAATATTACCTTCCTTAGACAAAGTAAAACATATACAAATTATTTGGAAAATTCAACTGAAATATTTGTTGGTTGACATCTGAATTTCAACCCGTACTGGTGCTCTTTATTTTTGCTAAAATGTGGTGCCACATTTAGCTTTGGAATCTGCTTTCTGTTAAATTATTTTTTAAAAATTTATTTAGGTGATTCCTAAACGAGACATTCTGGTACCTCAAAGATCTAACGTGCAACATCTCTATCTCATTTTATTCTGACCGAAATATTTTATGCTGAAAGTCGGTCCACAGCATTGATCCCCGTCGTTTTACATCAAAGTCTAAATCATTCCATTCTGTTCAAAAGCAACAATAAAAGTAAGTAAATAAATAAAATATTGATGAATGCCAGTACGATAAATTTTATTATTAGTATTATTTTCATATTTTGATATAATATTCTTTATTTTGAACGCATGCGTATGAATAGAGCACCCATTACATGCAAACATTTGCTATCAATCATTTAACCTTATCTGTGAAAATTCTAACAAGATAACGAGTACGAGTTCCAATACATTAACTTTATTAAAAATGTTAATAACTTTGGTTCAAAAACAGAACTAATTACTTGAAAGAAAGTATATACAAGAAGTCCTGTAAAGTGAAAATTATTGCAAAAAAAAATCTTTAAAAAATCATGGAAAGTTCTGGGGAATTTGAATAAGAAGACTCTGGCTGCTGAAGAGATCATCGAAGAAAAAAAATTAAAAAAACTAGACAAAAGATGGGACCGCAACATAAAGATAAATAGTTTGTAGATAAAGATATATTCTTATATATTATATTCCAAGGAAAATTGTAGAAATATGATTTGCTTTACATTTTGTCATCTAACATTTTCTCTAAAAAATTAAGAAAATACATGGGTCAGAAAAGAACCTTCCTTCTATGGAAAGGATTAGCCGGACGGGGAACTTGAAGAATTCTCCATCTCATATTCAAAAGCATCCAACTTTATACAATACATTCTATGTTGCCTCCAACCAAATACAATATGTTATTTTCTCAGAACAGTTTGTTCTCCATTAGATATATTATGTGTAACATATGCATACACAATCAGTATACAAAGAGAAAAGTACATAATCAGATGTATAACACAATTTTTTTTTTTTTCATTAACATATTCGTACATAATCAGTATACAATGAGACATGTATTTCAACGAATATATGACTAAGATAGTTTTCTGCATAGCAGATGCATAGTATACAAGGATATGCTAGGGTAATGGTAATGCAATAAAACGATGTACACTATGAATAATCAGTAATTGCACGATTCAAATTCTCAACTAAGTAAACGAACCAAACTATGATGAGAATGACATGATTTACTCACTTTTAATCAAATATTTAAAAGAATTAAGAGCATTACAATTAGGATGTTGCATCAATTAAGCCTTGGTTTAGTGATAAGCAACAAGCCTTGGATTCATTAGTTCTTTGAGATATTGATATATTTTGTGCACTTAAAAAAAATTGACATTTCTAGAGAGAATACTATATGACAAAAATTATGAACAAACAAAAAAGTAGTTCCCTAAGAATCGAAAGATTCAAATCATTGCCTTTATTTACTTTGGTATAGAATTTACTTTATGGAATAAATTTTTTATCTAGATAAAGGCTCTTCTATCCAGAGATTCATTTACAAAAAATAAAAGATATAAAATAAAAAAATAAACAAGGGAATTTGGCTCATTATTACGGATATTATTTTTACTTACCAAAAAAAAAAAAAAAATTGGCTCATTATTTGGGAAAAAAGGAAAAATAAACGAAAGAAATAGAAGAAAATTTTAATTAGATGTCACATGCTTCAATAGTTAAAGGGTTTATTAAATTAAACCATACGCACAAAATAGCTAATACACACACACACACACACACATGCACCCAATTGAAAGACTGACATTATGGTTATAATAAAGTACGAATAATAATAAATAAATGACAAACCTTCACGCATAAAAACTTGATATTAATTATGACAATCAAGCTTAAATATAATAGGATTCATATATAAAATATCATCTCAATCTAATTATATAATGTTATTCAAGCATGTTCTTAACAAAATTAATATTCTAACGTTTGAAAAACAAGGTTGAGTAACCATTCGTATACACTGAAGATTGACAATGTACGTAAGAAAATTTTCTAGTCTGGACAGTCCTCGTATTAATTATGTCATGTTATGCTTAAATACCATTTCACTGACTCATTACAATACAATAGGATTTTATAAATAAGAATATAATGATACTAAGTACAGTCATGATATAGTTAGTATTAAGATTATGATAATTCTAGAGTGAGTATGATAATTCTAGAGTGAGTAGGTTTCATTTTCCCACCTAAGGTTTGGCCCAAAAACAATTTTCCACTTCTTGATATCATAAATAATCTTTTCACCTGAAATCACACTCTATTAAGTAAAAGGTATTAAGATAAAATAGTAATTTTACTATTAATAAATTAAAAAATAATAAATAATCATATTAAGCATCACAGTTTAATCTTTTAACAAGTTTCAATACTTACATTAATACCCTTAAAACTTTAGTCCCCATTTGACTATAATTTCACCCTCATCGATGATGAGTCAATGCTAAATAGCATAGAAAAGGTTTATATCAGTTGAATAAGCTATCGAAAATTGTAATTGATTTTGACAGAAGCTAGAAATGAGGAGAACTACTAATAGAAGGAGCTATCAAATTTTGTCAATGTCAAATAAAGTATAAATGGCGATATCATTAGAAGAATGAGTTGGATATGAAAAAATTAATACCAAAATGTTTATGAAAGTTGAATCAGTACCAAAGATGAGTCATCAAAAGCAAGATTGTCAACTAGGTTTCAAAAAAAGAAGAGGATGTGGGTGAAAGAAAATGAAAAGAACGGGGTTTTAATGAAGTTTAACATTTAAATTTTTTTTATTTACTGAGATGATATTGTAATTTTTAAAAAAGTTAAATAGTTAGAGACAATATGGTAATTTCACATCCTAACAATGTTTTAGAATTATTTTTCATTAATAAAGTTTGATTTCGAGCATAAAAATGTTATTTATGCCATCAATGGGTGAAAAGAGCTTTTAGGCCAATTTATTCCTTCACAATAACATCCAACCCCAACTAGTGAAAACCCTTATCACACAACCAAATTCAAGCCTAAAGCTCAGGGAGCCTGACCCGAGGCTAAGCCCAAGCTTAGCCCTTGCCAAGTTTTGTAAAAAGATATGCAGCTAAGCCTTTAGAGAGAACTAGCCAGCTTTGTGTTCAAGTAGGCCTTCAGCCTGCAGCCCCTCACCACAACAAATTCATCTGCTGATTCTTCAAGATCATTAGAAGAATTAGGTATTTTGTTCTATTTAGAAACCCTTAACTAAAACATCATAGAAGTGATTGACTGCCACTCCATTTATTCATATTAATAATATAAAAGGAAAAAAAATGCAACTCAACAGGCATTTTCTTTTTTTATAAACATTAGAGATAGATTCGATTTAAACTTAATTTAAATTTAAAATGATTCAATTTAAACTTGATTTGAATTTAAAACTGTGAAATTAAATTCAAATTCAGCTTAATTAGTGAATAGTAATACCAGAGAAGAAAAAAAAGAATAGCTCCATTGTGGCTACATCTCGAGATCGACAAACTATAAGTTTTTTAATTCGAATTCTTTAAACCTAGTTCAAATAATTTGAATCGAATCTATCATTACTTGTCATATGTAATGATATGACAGCCCATCTGTTGGTTGTAACAGGCTTTGAAGGATTGCGAAATGGGCTCTTTATTGTCTGTCCTTATATCTTTTGTAAAGCTTCAAAGAATTAGGTTATTAATAGCTAGGAATCACATATTCATGAAGTGGTACCTCATACCAAAACTGTATTGTTAATTTACTCTTTGGACATATTTCATTTTCATTTTGCCGATTCCATGATCTCCCCCTAGACATATTAACTGCATTCAAGAAACAATTCAAAGATACCAAAATTTTAAAAGATGTATTTATTTGCTATTATTCCCTATTTTTTATAAAAATAAAATCACATAATTTTCACTTTCACACAAATTTTTTTTTAAGTTAAAATCATAATATCAACTTCTTATTTTCATTTTCGAATTTTCAAAACAAAATTACCAAAAAGTTAATCAAGCAACAAAGTGACCTTTTTTTTCTTTTGGTATTTTATGCTAGATTCGATCATGATTAATTTTATCTTTTTTTTCAAGTTTTTTGTATTTTAATTTGTTGGTGTTGGCTGATCAGATGGAACAGTTGGGCAGTCGAAGTCTGGAATCCAATCTTATCTCTCTGCAAAAATGGCAGATTTTCCAGTAAATAAGTAATTATTAGGGTATAAAAAATTATCATTTATATTTATATTACAGAAACAGTGATTACTTCAAAAAAAATTGTCAGAATTCAGGAAAAACTATTGGGAATTACAATCAGAACGTGACATGTGCTTGTTACAAGATCAAGACTAAGATCTTCCTACGAAAAACAAATATTAAAAACTAAATTGGGATCGGAACAAAAAATGTATGTATATTTATTTATTTTTCTGTGGTTCAAATTTTTTGTATTTTCTTAATTTCAAGAACTAGGAGATATCATTGGATCTTTAAAATCCTTTAATAAAAAAGAAAAAATTGAGTGAGAAAAGAAATTAAAGAGCTGGTCACAGGGAACCTTCCTAAAGTGGAAAGGATACTATAAGTGATGGAGAAATCCGAACTCTTCTCCATCTCATATTTAAAGGCATTCAACTTTATATCACAAATGATTTTGCCTTTGAATGTAATTCTCCATGTTATTAGATATTTGATGGAGGCATCCATTATCTTACCATTACATGTACATTTTATTACGAACTAAAAAACCACTATGAATGTAGATATACTTGGAACTATGTATGATTTTGTGGTAGGTATGTGCTCGAATAAACCTGCTAAAATTGCTAAGAGATATTAATGTCTTTGCGAATCTCGGTTTGAGTTTTTATTCTGGGCAATTGTGGGACTCTCTACTCTCATTGATTCTTTACATTATTCAATGTGATAGCTGGAATCCCTTTTGAAATCCCTTTTGAAAGTGTTCATTTAAGAGGTAATGAATATTTAGTCAAATTAGTTTCACGTCAATGAATATTTGGTTGTTTAAATATATTCCTCACTGGCAAACAAAAATTAAAATAAACTGATCTCCTCTCTGTCTTTTGATGTCATTTCGGTTTCAATCTAAGTGTTGACCATGACCATTGACCAAAATAACATAGCAATTATGATCTTAAAAAAACTTTATTTTCTCCTTCTTATTATACTTTTGTCCTTTTTGACACCCTTTTAGTACTTAGCTTGATGCATGGAGCGTATGGGTTAATTAGACTATTAAAAGGAAATTTAGGGGAGTAAAATTGAAACTCTTAGACATTAAAATAAAATTTGTTTCAAGAATTTAGACCTTTCTCATAAATATATATGATATACCTGAAATTATAATCGATTTAAGAATATCTTTGATTTTAAATAATAGTTATTTTGATGGTTTTTTAATAATATAAATATATTATACAAATTCAATATGTGTTCTTTTTTTTTAGGCCCTAGGTCTTTAAACGTAGACCTCAGTAACTTATACCTTGAGTCGCCTCTAACCTGAATGAATGTATGAAAAAGGCTATAATTTTATAACTTGAATGGATGTACAAAAAAATTGCAGTTTTTCCTTTATTAATATTCCAACTGTCTAGAATTTTTATGGATAATATTAATAATTTTTGCTTTCCTTTTGGTTACCAAAAATGCTCATGCCATTAGATAAATTAAAGAAGAAAAAATTATTCATCTAGGTTAAAACTTTGCAAAATATTATTTAGAGTTTTTAAGTGATAGGGTTCATGTTAATGCTAATGTAAGAAAAATACAATTTTAATGATAACTATGTTATAACATTCATGATTCTCTGTTAATATTAACTTTTGTACAATTGTGAATAGTCTAAGAAAATAATTTATACTAGACATACTTGAAATGAATACTAATTTATGTATTAATAATGATACATCAACATTTAATTGAGTGTTATTATATCTTTAATTCAAAATTATTTAATCACGTACTAATACATATTTGTTAATACACAAATTGTACCTATCAATAGTGCACATAGTTTTATTGCTCTCCTGATATCAGTTTTCATGTTATCACTACATAGTTAAATGAATATTTCTTTCTCTATTAACCCCTAGAAAGAACATATTAGCAAAACGTTTATACTCTTTTAAGGATTTCTTTCCCTATTAACTTGGAGGGTTTTAATAAATAAATATATATATATATATTTTTTTGGTTTCGATTATCCTTAACCAAGTGAACTGATTTAGACTTGGTGTAAAATGATAAGGATTGATGCTTCATGTGGACCGACTTGAGCATAAATATTGTTATGAATTAGAATATAATAAGATAGAGAGAGGTCCACTTTCACTTTAAATTTTGTTTTCTACTGCATCATCGTATAGAGTTGATTGTATGTACCCCCAGGGTTTAGGAATCATGAAATTAAATAAAATTTTAAATTGAAAAATCAATTTAAAAAAGGAAGATTCTAATGGGGTCTACTAACTAAAGATTTATAGAAGTGGCACCACAGAATAATATATAAAGACCTCTTGCATTCTCTAGGAGACACATATATCCTCTAAGAAAATTTCACTTCATTAGAATATTCTAAATTAAATTTAAGTTAATTTCTTAAATTTGTTCTTCAAAATCATGGCTAGGGAGAGTAGTCTGAGAGATCCTCTTGCGGTTGGCAGAGTTATTGGAGACGTTCTTGATGAATTCACTAAGTCCATTGACATCAGAGTGTGCTATAGCGGCAAGGAAGTCAGCAATGGTGTCGAGCTCAAGCCCTCTCAAGTTGCAAATCAACCTAGGGTTGATATTGGTGGCAATGATCTCAGGAATTTCTACACTTTGGTCATTAACTTTCAACCATTTTCTTCTTCTTTGTCTAGGGCTTTTTTTCTTGTTCTTTTTTTTTTCTTCTGGGGTTTCTGATAATGGTTGATTTTTTCTTTTTCGTTAAATTTCAGGTGATGGTGGATCCTGATGCTCCCAGCCCAAGTGATCCCAGCTTGAGGGAGTATTTGCATTGGTAACTAGCATCTTATTTTTTTCATTTTCCCCGTAGATTTTCTGTCTAAACTGAAAGAGAAGAAGATCCAAACCAGTGAATAAAAATCAGTATCTTCTTGCAAAAATAGCTTGCCGAAAGTGTTTTTTGCCAATTTGATTAAACGAAAGAGACAACTCGTTTTCTCTCTTCTTTCTTTCTGATTGTCTTTCCATTGACTGAAAGAGTGAAGGAATCACAAGAAAAATAGGACCACCAAGACCAGAGTAACTTTAGATGTACTAGGTTTAGATTTTCTGGTCTGGACATAATCTACGGAGTTCCAACATATATTTTTTGTACTTACCCAAAACTATATATGATAATATATATCCTTAGATTTCTTCTCCATTTTATCACATTGGAATTTCTTTCATCGATTCACCAGTCCCCACTTTATCTTTCTCTCACTACAAGCCAAAGATAAGGTATCAAAACCCTTCTCGTTAATTATATTTTATTCTTCGGCATTCAGTTTGTTGCTATGTTGCATAATATGAATAAGATGTGCTCTTTCTCAAAATAAAAAAAATTGCAACAAAATAATCAGATTTTTTTGTCCCAGAGAAAGTGGTGAAAAATATGTCCTTGCAATAGTTGCTATATATTCTGTTTACATCTGCATTAACTTACTCAAAATGATGATTTTTAGGATGGTGACTGATATTCCAGCAACAACAGGGGCAACCTTTGGTGAGTTTCCTAAATTTAATTAATTATTTTGCTCTTTGAAATGTATAGTTTAAGAGGGAAAAAATAACTCTTCGAGAAATTTGTTGATTCGGTTCAGGTTGGGATTTTAATTTGGCCAAAGCACTTGGTCCCACCCATAGTTTGAGGCAGTATCAAAGTGCCAACCCTAAGGTTTCAAAAACCCAATCTCTCACTCTTGAAAATATTTTTTACAATTTTTACATTAAAATGACTAAAATACACTTTTAAAAATAAAAAATTTATAATAAATTTTAAAATAATTTTAAAATAAAAATATTTTTTAAAAATATAAAAAAATTTAAAAAGCAGTAAGCTAAGTGGCGGTGTAGAGATAAAAGAGAACGGTAGCTGTTTCAGTTAACCACAGGGTTTTAAATTTTTTTATATTTTATATTTATATAAAATTTATTTTATTATTTTTTAATATTTTAATCTTAAAAGGATAAAAATACACCTAAACTATTACAGTTTATTAATATATTTAATATTAAATTTGATTAGAGGATAAAAAATTAAATTTTTGAAATATTGAGGGTGGCAATTACGGCCTCAAACTATGGGTGGGACTAAGTTGTTTGGCCTTTTAATTTCTGTACCACGGCTGGTTGAGAGAGAGATAGTGAGGGACAAGGAGGTTGTTGTTTTCGTATTTCAGAAAAATCAATAAAATAATATTAAACATGGAAACTCTCATAACTACTTGTCAATCTGTCAAAGACTGAAAACTCTCTCTCTTTCTCGCCCTAAAACCACCATCATGAGTCCTTTTTGCACCAGTGCCATTCTCTTTCTTCAAGCTAGTAGTCCTGTAACCTACGCTCTGAAAACCCCACTTCAACTTTAGTCTTTCATCCATTTTAAACAAATTCAACCTGGCAGGAAAAATTTTCGATCTATGTTTTAGTCGATGTACTAATAATTCATGAGCTAATATATTCCTGAAAATCAACTGATAAAAGATTTGCAAAATCTTCTAAAATGTTAATGGTTAAAAGAATTGAAATTGGTTCATCACCATTCTCATCAAAATCTAAATCTATCATTCTTTGAGTAAACTAATGTAACCTAAAATGATTGACAGATTTACTCTACGTAACCATTTTATATTAAAACTACCTAATTGTAATAGTGAGAAGAGACTTATAAAAGAATGTCATGCAGGAAAAGAGTTGTTGTGTTACGAGAGTCCACGACCGACAGTAGGGATTCATAGATTTGTTTTTGTGTTGTTTCAACAATTGGGAAGACAGACTGTGTATGCACCGGAGTGGCGTCAGAATTTTAGCACCAAGGACTTCGCTGAACTTTACAATCTAGGAGCTCCGGTGGCTGCTGTTTACTTCAATTGCCAGAAGGTGACTGGCTCCGGAGGAAGGAGAATATGAATGCATGCATGTGCATCATCCATCTGAACATGCATGCATTTATGTATGTATGTTGAAGCTAGAATGTGTGAGATGAACTTAACAAGCTAGCCAGCTTCCTTAGCTTTGATTTATCTATTTTTGTTTAACTTCTGATTGTGATTAAGGTCTATCTTAGTTAGTTATGTAAAAACTTTTAATTATGTTACTGGGACTCTGATGTAGTACCCATTAGCTTATTATTGTCTAAATTATTACTTAATTAAATGCGTGTTGACGTTGGTTTATTCGATGTAAGTTTGAATTTAAACTCAAGAAACTAGGATCCAATTCATCATATATGCATCTAAGAAAAAATGGTGAGTCACCATTCTCTGTAAAGAATGACCAAAAATTCAGCTAATATTCCAATAATTCAAGTAATATATCATCCCTTTATGGTAATACTCACACAAAGCTCGGTCCTATGTCATCATTATTGGATAACGATGACCTTTCCTATAAATGGTTAGACAACTAAATAGTGTCTCAATGTACTAATTCAAACACACACGCATGCATGAATGTATCAACTCAACGCATTAGACATGTCTTCAACGCACGAGCATGTACCTTAAGGCACATGACCTATGTCAGGCTAATGGTACACCTCATAATAGCATTATGCTTCTCTCATTATGATCAAAAAATCTTATATTCCCTAGATTTGATTAACTCTTCAAAAAGTCTTATTGACTCGACCGTTTCTGAATTATACTAAAACCCAAACGTAAACCATCAGAGGCATCTAGCAAAATGTAACGACTACCCATCCAATAGAATAATAACATACCAATTTAGAGTTTGAACAATCTAAAAGTTATCATACAATACAAGTCTCTTCGTCACTTTATGTCTCTTAAAGGTGAGACATAGATAAAAGTGTCTATTTCAATTGGTCTTTCATATTATCTTATATTGATCTATACAACTTGAACTAAGAAAAAGCTCTGTCATATTATAGCCATTGATTTGCAGTCATAGATTCTAATCATTGAGCTCACCTTAAGATATTGCTCTCGTGTTTGAAAATGACAAATCCTCTATTGGTGCACCGTAGCCCATGCATAGATCCTAGTATAGTTAAGCACTGTCATTATGGCACCCTTGTTATGATAATATGTTAGATGGTGTTAAACTACATCAATCCTTATACAGAGTAGTCTAAGATGCCTCAAGTCTAAGAATCATATATATCTATTTGATAAAAAAGATATTTTTATAGACATAAGAGCACATTTTATATGGAATCTTCTTGTCAGGTTAGTTTAATGAACATGTCTAATATCAATATGCACCCATATGCTACACCAAGTTGTAAGCAACAATTTTAGCACGTGTTAATTTTCATCATGTTTCAATAGGATTGTTTAGCACTATGATAGTCTCATCTCTTTTACCCACACCTAGGTACAGGTAAGTAAACCCTACAAATGATTTATAGAATAACTGCCTTAATGAATACATAAAACAAGCATGATTGATACATGTGATTCCTTGACTCGATTCAATCACTCTAAAGGTTTATTATTTGTACGGTCATATTCATAAACCATATACAAAACTAAATTAAAAAATAGAATTGTCTTTCTTAATATACAAATGATTACAACTATACAAAGGTATGATTGGCTTTAAGGGCACCAATCCCAACACTGACATCTCAGTGCTAAGGATCAGTGATACACTAATATGATCTTACGATGAAACATCAATTACATATTAAATATTCATGTGATTCATCGTAATTTGATCATGTCTAAAAAATAGTTTTATAACTGTTAATCCATACTAATACCTAATTATATGACTTTCATATTACTCACGCTAATATTATCTCATGATATTCAAGGAAACCATTCAGCATACCTACTATGTGATGTCATTACCCAATTGACACCACATACATAAGGGACATTTTGATGAATTGATCTTTCGAAAATTTGTATCGACTGAACACTTCACGTACAAACATTTGTTTAATAAACAGATAAATAAATCAATATATAATAATGATACAATAAATGCATGTGAAGGAAAAGAACTCTTTCCTCTTCTTTTACAAATTGATTATTTACAAAATTAAATATCCTGAAAGCAACAACACAATTAGTTCCTAGAATATACACTAACCGATGCTCTTAGCCCAAGTAATCCCAGTCTGAGGGAGTACTTGCATTGGTAACCAGCTTCTTATTTTTTCTTTTTCCGCCTGGATTTTTTGTCTAAACGGAAAGAGAAGAAGATCCAAACCAGTGAATAAGCATCAATATCTTCTTGCAAAAATAGCTAGCCGAAAGTGTTTTATGCCAATTTGATTAAACGAAAGAAACAACTCTTTTCTCTTTTCTTTCTTTCTGATTGTTCTTCCATTGACTGAAAGAGTGAAGGAATAACAAGAAAAATAAGACCGCCAAGACCAGAGTAACTTTAGATGTACTAGGTCTAGATTTGCTGGTCTGGACATAATCTAAAGAGTCCCAACACATATTTTTTGTACTTACCCAAAACTATATGATAATATATATCCTTAAATTTCTTCTCCATTTTATCACATTAGAATTTCTTTCATCGATTCACCAGTCCCTGCTTCATCTTTCTCACACGACAATCCAAAGATATGGTACCAAAACCCTTCTCATAAATTATATTTATTCTAAGGCATTCAGTTTTTTGTTATTTGACATAATATGAATAAAATGTGCTCTTCTCAAAAAAAAAAAAAAAAAAAGGCGAGAAAGTAGTGAAAATATGTCTTTGCAATAGTTGCTATATATTCTGTTTACATCTGTATTAACTTGCTCAAAATGATGACTTAGTATGGTACTGATATTCCAGCAACTACAGGGGCAACCTTTGGTGAGTTTCCTAAATTTAATTAATTATTTTGCTCCTTAAAATGTATAAAAAATAACTCTTCGTAAAATTTGTTGATTCGGTTCAGGTTTTGGGATTTTAATAACTGTAAGGGATATAGCGGTTGTTAACTTCGTATTTCAGAAAATTCAATAAAATAATATTAAAAATGGAAACTCTCCGAACTACTTGTCAATCTGCGAAGGCTGAAAACTTTCTGTTTTTCTGGCCCTAAAACCATCTCATGTGCCCTTTTCGCATACAGCGCCCTTCTTTTTCTTCCAGCTAGGTAGCCCTGTAACCTACGCCTAGGGTTTCTGAAAGCACCACTTCAAAAAAAAAAAAAAAAAACTTTAGTCTTCCATCCATTTTAAACAAATTCAATCAGTCACATCTGAATCTAATTTCACAAACTGACTCTTGCAAACTTAATGGTCGAATTCTTACAAACTAAATCTTCCAAATTAAAAACACACAGGGAAAATTTTCGATCTTCTTTTTAGTCGATGTATTAGAAGGTTAATATATTCCTGAAAAGTCATGTGATAAAAGGATTTATCAAATCTTCTAAAGTATTAATGGGTAAAAGAATTGTAATTGGTTCATCACCATTCCCATCAAAATCTAAAATATTAATGGTTTATAAAATTTATAATTCTCATGTGATAAACTTATAATTCTCATAATAAAATGAACGGCAAAATAAGATAGGGTTTCTTCTAAGTATCCATTTTATATTAAAGCTACCCCATTGTGATCATGAGAAGTAACTTATAAAAGAATGTCGTGTAGGGAAAGAATTATTGTGTTATGAAAATTCGTTATCTATAATAGAGATTCACTTATTTGTTTTCATGTTGTTTAGGATATTGAGAGCTAGACTGTGTATGCACCAGAGTGGTATCAGAATTTTAGCACCAAAGACTTTGCAAAGCTTTACAATCTGGGAGCTCTGATGACTACTGTTTACTTCAATTACTAGAAGATGACTGGCTCTAGAGGAAGGAGAATATGAATGCATGCATGTGCATCATCCATTTATACACGCATGCTTGTATATATGTTGAAGCTAGAATGTGTGAGATGAATTTAACAAGCTGGCCAGCTTACCTAGCTTTGATTTATCTATTTTTGTCTAACTTTTTGTTATGATTAACGTTTGTCCTAACTAGTTATGTAAGAACTTTTAATTATGTCATGGAGACTCTAATGTATTGTCCATCAACTTATTATTGTCTTAATTAATGTTTAATTGGCTATGTGTGTTGACCTAAACTGGTTTTATTTGACTTAAGCTTGAACTTAAATTCGAACAATTCGAATTCAATCCATCTTTTTGTGCATCTAAGAATCTATCAACAATCTCAAACTTTTAGCAATGGTGACAAGATAGGTGAATCTATCAACAATCTTGTTGCGGGGAAGCAGATGAAGCTGAGAAGAATGCTCTTATTGCTTGCCAAAATGCATACACTATAATTTAGAAATCATTCCCAAAAGCCACCCCTGAATTTGAGGGAGGGAATTACAAGGTTATTCCTGATGCAGTGAAGGGCACATAAAAAGCATTGGACAGGTGTTTAATTAGGTTTGATGTTCATCCACATCCTAAGAATCCTCTTGTGGAAAAGAATAAAGAAATGAGGACTCCACTTGCTTTGGCTAATATGTTGGGCAAATATTTTATAAGTAAAGTTTGTCACATCATGTTGATGACATTAAGTGATTGTTTGTATGCTCTCGAATAAATTTTTTATCATATATGTATACAATATTATTATATGATAAACTTTTGAGCTATATACATATTTTATGTATGATAATAAGTGTATATGTTTTCATACTATAAAAATTGTTAGATATAATAAGATGTACATTTTTCTTTTAAAGGAAAGCCTTTTTGCTTCCTATGAAATTGTCTCAAAAATTGTGAAAATGATGTCACTTTTAATTTTTTATGCTTTGCAAACACATAAACATTTGACTTTTTTATTTTAAGTAAAAGTATGAATAAACACAAAGTTACTTGGAGTAAATTCAAAACAATTTAATTGCAATGAGTTTGAATATTCACTCAAGAAAAAAGCTAAAACAAGATCACACCAAAACAACAAGAAACTTCAAAATTATCCCTCTTGAAAGTCTATCTACATTCTTACGTAGATAGAACTTAAGATGATAATAGAATTTCTAACCCTAATTATATACAAACTCCTATAATGTGAACCCTTTTTTTTTTTTTTTTTGGTAATTAAAAGATGTATAAACACAAAAACAATGGGCAAACCCGAGACAGCTTAAACGCAGTGAAAAAACTCGCCTGCACCCGAAAGCAAGGGATCACAAAAACCACAAACCCAAGCTTTCAAAACTACTATTTACATGCAAAAAAGATACACTAATCTAAGCCTAACCAAGTACAAATATCAAACACAAAAGCTATTATCTAGTTTAATTATCCACAAGTTAACAAAAAGGCCATAATCCTACTTGTGCATTGCAAGCTATAAGCCCAATGGGGTTGATCAAATAAGCTGGTTCACAAACCCAAGAGCAAGAAGATTTAGCTAAATGAAGATAAGTTTGATACCGCGGCATAACCACTCGTTGCTTGCCCAACTTTTCACAACCGCTAAGAGTAAGCACCCTCTAATTTGCTTTCCAATCTTAGTTGAGAACCACCCTTGGTTGACTCCATTCCACCCAGGGTTAGTGCCCTTAGCTCCAGAATTAGAGTATGTAAAATCAGAAGTAACTTGGCATTACAAAACAATAAGATAGTCGGCTTTGTACATGGTGAACCTATGATTTTTCTGAATACTCCACAGGCCAAAAACGTTCTTTTTTCCTTGTAGCATAGTCACCAATATTAGCCCAAATATAGCATGCAACATAATATTTTCAATGGTCAACAGCCTACCCCAAAAGGCCTTCCTAAATACATGCAAGACAACCTATAATGTGAACCCTTGCCAATCAAAATGAACATGTAAATATACACATAACCCAAATGATTTACAAAGCACATGATACCTTTACAATTGCAATTGTTTAGGAAATCATTAACACCATAATTCTTCTTTAAAAAAATTTTAAAAGGCCAGAAAAATTGGTTAAAAACAAGATTTGCAGGCTACCTAAAATAAGTCCTTCACAACCACTTTTCTACTTTACACTAAATTAAAATTGTTTTGTTAAAGTTCATCAACCAATCAGCCAACTTGAGCTTTCTTTCATGAAGTTTCCAACACCAAAGCAAGGTTAGAAGTGTTGGTTGGAGAATGATAAGTTAGTTATTGAAGTAGATAAAACTGAACTTGAATTCACAAGGAAATGGCCATTTCAAATGCCATGAATCAAAGGAAAACAGAGGAAGCTTATAAGAGAGTTGAAGATAAATGTTTTTAAGACTTAATACATTTTAATTCATTCATGAAGCCTTTTATACAAGACATATAACTTAATTAAAGATAGCCATACTCGTAGCATAAATGGCTTAAAATATGGATCATCATCCATTTGGTACCAAAAACTTATCTAACATTACAGAATCCAGTAACTTAATACATGTAAAAGACACAAATAACCTCAATTATTGTAACACTCTTCCTTTAAGGTTATTGTGACAACTCAAAGCTTCATTCTAAGGTATTCAAATTAAGGTTTAGCAAGAGTCTATGTTAAGATGTCAACCAATTGATCACTTGAACTACAGTGTTATGAGTTGATCTCCCCCAACTTTTTAGCTTCTCAAATGGCACGATATTTCACATTAATATGCTTAGTTCTTCGATGTAGCATAGGGTTTTTAGTGATAGATATTGTAGATTATTGCCCACAAGCAAAGTAGCACTTTCATCTCTCAATTTTCCGAAAATAGATAAAACTTTTTTGATCCAAATTGCATGATTTGCAGCAATAACTGCTGCCACATACTCAACTTCAACTGAGGATTAAACTACCACCTCTTGCCTTTTGAATTCCAACTAAAAATAGCTTTTCCAAATGCAAGACAATACCGTGAGGTGTTTTTGTATTCATTAAGGTTGTCAGCCCAATCATTATTAAAGTAAGCAATCAGTTAATCACCTTATTGATTAGAAACCACAAACCATATTCAGTGGTACCTTTTATATACCTTAATACTCTTTTAGCAATACACTAATGAGCTTTACTAGGTGATTGCATAAACCTTGATAGCAAAAAGGTTGCAAACATGATATCAAGTCTACTTGAAGATAAATACAATAGACTTCCAATAAGTCTTTTGTATAATATAGAATTTATTTTTTCTTCATCATATCCCTTCTAAGTTTTTCATTCACAGCTAGAGAAATGGACACTTCTTTACACTTTGCCATGTGAAATTCTTTAATAATTCCTAAGCATATTTCTTTTGTGATACAAAGATGTCATGCTTAAACTGATTAATTTCTAATCCTAGAAAATACTTCATTTCACCAAGATCAAACATCTTAAACTCCTTCTACATTCTTCTTTTGAATTCTTCAATTCATGTTTTTCTCCTCTTGTCATTAGGAGATCATCAACATATAATGAGACAATCAACGTAATTTTATTCTTTAACTTCTTATTATACAAAGTAAACTCACTTTAGTTACACTTAAAGCCTTGGTTCACCAGATAAGAATGCATTCTATTGTACTAGGCTTTTGGTGCTTGTTTTAAGCCATAGAGGGTCTTATGTAACTTGTAAACAAGAGTTTCTTTTCCTGGTACTAAGAACCCTTCAAGTTGATCAACATATATATCTTCTTATAGTATTCCATTTAAAAAGGTAGATCTCACATCTAGACGAAAACTTTTCCAACTGTATTTACTAGACAATGCAACTAGAAGTCTTGCTATGTCATATCTGGCAATAGGAGCAAAAGTTTTAGAAAAAACAGCTCCTTATTGTTGCATTTAGCCCTTCACAATTAACCTAGCTTTATGTTTGTTAATAAATTTAATCCTTGAAATCATTTAACTCTAATGATTTTTTTATTTATAGGTTTTTTAAATAAACTCTATATTTCATTCTTGTTGATCATATTAATTTCCTTTTTCATAGTAGCTAACCATTCTTTATTACCAGTAACTTCCTCAAAAATCTTAGGTTTTTTAATTGCTAAGTTGCATCTGCCATAAACATCATCTAAAGTTCTTATTCTAATGGTTGGCACATCTTTATCATCATTGGCGTCAACATTAATCTAAGGTTGTATACAAGTTTTTTTGTGCATTACTGGAGTTACTTCTGTTTTCAACACTTCCTTCCCATTTTCAAGTTGTTAATTCATCAAATTTCACATTTTTGATTACCACAATCTTTTTTGTAATGGGATTGTAAATCCTATAACCCTTAGACACTAGGCTATAACCTATGAACACACCAATTTCAGATCTTATATCAAGTTTGCTCATTTTTCTTGTGGCATATGCACATAACAAAGACACCCAAATACTTTAAAATGATATACTACAGGTTTACTACCATACCAAGCCTCACGTGGAGTGACATTTGTAAGAGCTTTTATTGGCAGTAAATTCAGCAAATAAACAAAGGTGTTTACTACCTTAGCCCAAAAGTATTTAGGCATTCCATTTTTAATCATCAAACACCTTGACATATCAATGATTCATCTACTTTTTCTCTCATGGACTCTATTTCGTTGTGGAATCTAAGGACAGATAAGTGATGAATGATGCCTTGAGAATTACAAAATATAGAAAAATCATTAGAATTGTACTCTAAACCATTATTTGTTATGAGTACCTTAATGTCATAACGAAATTGTTTTTCAACCTCTGAGTTGAACTTTTTAAACATATCAAGAACTTTTGATTTCCATCTTAAAAAATAAATCCAAAAAAAATTTGGTTAAATCATCTATGAATATCAAAAAGTATTTACTTCCATTGAGTGATGACACACTAATTAGTCCACACAGATCAGAATACACAAGTTGCAATTTTTCAAAGGCTATTGAATTACTTTTAGAGAAAGGCAACTTATTTTGCTTTCCAAGTTGACATATCTCATATACTTCTTATTGATCAATTATAGAAAGGAAATTTGTAATAAGTTCTTCAACATGCATATTTCTTAGAGTAGTACAGATAAAATAGCCCAATATCTGTAGCATCCCAAGATTAGAAATACCCTTTAGGGTAGAGTTTGGGGGTTAGATGTGAGATTTAGTAATAGATTGAGAGTTAGAAGAGTTTAGGGGTGAGATAGTAAGTTTTCAAAGCCTGTGTGGTTTGTGTATGATTCTCTTTGGGAGGTTTTTATCATGCGTAACATAAAAAATGAAGTTTATTCATTTTTCCTTGTGTACTCCTGTGCACTGTGCCTTGCATGCCCACGCAAGTGTGTTGGCGGAGAGAGATAGTGAGTTTAAGTGTTTCTCACCTAACTTATTTCTCATTTTTCAGCTAAGTTTCCTCTTTTTTTCAATGACTCTCAACCCTAGAATTGATTTTCAGCAGTCAGCAATTCTCAATCCAGCTAGAGAAAGAAGAGATTAGACAGAAAGAGATTTCCAACAGTCATGGCAAGAGGTAAGTGCTTCCTTACTTCTTCCTTACGTTTCTTAGCTTATGTTTGATGTTTGATGTTTGATGTTGCTTGAATGTGTTTCCAGCATGCTTATGAGATATATGATGTGTTTATACATTTATATGATGATAAGATAATGCTTGAGATGTTGATTTCCACCCATGAGCCATGTTTGTTTTGCTTGTGTAATTAACACACTTTCTACAAGGACATGGGACCTTGTCAGTACTTGATTTACCTTGAAATATGAAATCAAGAAAGCTATTCAACCCTTCTAAAAATTTTGCGGTAACTGTTAGGAAACTCATCCAGCCCCTACACTTGCGAGTATCCATAACAACGTACTGATAGAGAACAACACAGTTAAAATTATACCTAATGTAACCACCAAATCAATCAGACCATATGTCATTTCATAGTTATATTGCAAACACAAATAGAACATGGTGTGGAAAAGCAAAGATTATTCCTTAGTTCATACATTGTTGATAATTATTTTAATTTTAATAATTAGAAACTTCTCAAACCTTATAAATTTGAAATGCCTACAAAATCTATGTTGCAATGATACATTTCTCTATATATGTCATATATCATAGCATTATCATGTGATCTACCATATAATATTAAATAATTTATCATCAAATGGCATGTAACATGTTATATTACTATTTTATTTTTTGATATATTGTGAACTAGTTTTGTGGTAATTAATGTAATGTGATTTAGTTCCATGATATATATATTTTTATACTTTTGGGGGTTTAATTTGAGTTAGTGAGGAAAGAAGTTGAGAATGTGAGTGAAAACTAGAAATTTTAAGAAAAAAGTTTAGGCTTTTTTTTTTTTTGGTGAGTTGAAATTTTTGTTGGAGTTTTTATTTTTGGGTGATTTCGTAAAGCTACTAAAAATTAACATCTAGGCTTATTGGAATTAAAATCTGGGAAAAGTGAGTGAGAATGTGAGTGAAATTAGGCCCAATTTAGTTTAAAATTTAACAATGTCTTTCTTAGTTACAAGGGAAATAGAATTTTTTTTTGTTTTTTAAAACAAAAAGGTTCGGTTGAAATGTTTTATGTTTTTTTTAAATGTTGGGAATTTGAGTACAAATTATTACTCTTTTATTTTATAAATTTAATTGTTATTCTTTGTTTTGAAAACAAGGTTAAGAAACAATTTTAACAAAAAGGGTTTGGAATGTAAATTTTAACAAAATAGATTACAATAGTGATGTTAAAAATCTACTAATAAACTTTGATATTTACTTCGGTGTAAATATCAAATATCAAAAACCCCTTAAAATTTATTAATTAATTTTAGTTCGATATCAAGAAAGTTTTGAAACAATTACATTTTATGTAATCCTTAAGGGGATTGTTTTGAAACATTATTTCTGTACTTATTTATTCATTTTTTTATGTTTTTATTTATATAATCTACATATTATATATATATTATAATATATATATATATATATATGTATGTATATGTTTTACGTATGTGTTATGTAAATTATGTATTCTGTATATAGTTTGTATTATGTACATTAAGTATAATTTATGTATATTTGTATTATATGTATATACATATATACATAGTTAATATTCTGTGCATTATATATATACATATATATTCTGTATACATTCTATATATATGAATATCTAGTATATTATATATATTATATAAAGTCAGTGTATATACATGTAACATGTATTCTACATATTTTATGTATGTGTATTTTGTGTATATTTTAATATTATGTGTATATATATTTTACTGTATGTATATTTATATTCTGCAAATTATATTATATTTTATTATATATTAATATACTATGTATACATAATGAACATTATATTAGTTCATTTTGTGTGTATATATATATATATATAATGCTGGAACAAGGGAAATAAATGGCAAGGAACTTGTATGACTTACTGCATGTTCCCGAAACCTGCATGCTGGCCATTCTTTTTGCATATTTTTATCACTTGCTTAATTAATATAAATATAAATATTTGTATTTATTATTTTGTGACATTGTATGTAATATATAATATATATTATGTATATTGTACATGTATTATACTATATGTATATATATATATATTATAATTTTCCTGTGTATGTGTATTTTGTATATATATATTATATATTTTAATTTGCTGAGTGTATATATTATACTGTACATATATTATATTATGTACACAAAAATAAACATCCAAATGAGAAGCAAAAACCGAAATTAAAACAAAATCCGCAGGAATCATATTCAAAACTTAAGCAATCTAAATACATTTCCAATCCAATACCACATCCAAACCAACCCTCCAAATCGGTTGGATTTCAATTAACATATAACTAGAAATAATAAGAAACAAAAATAAATAAAATATTTCCAGAAAACTCACAAGTTCGCCTTCAAACGAGAAGCAACGCGAAGAAGGGCAAAATGTAGTCTTCCAATGAAGGAGAAATGGCCAGAAACCGTCGAAAACACGCCTAGAACCGGCAAATACAGTGGCGACAGTGGGAGAAAAGAAGCTGCAGCGGCGGGAGGAAAAATGAGAAAAGGAAAAGGAAGGGTTCGCGCGCTAGGTTTATGAAGACCTTTAACGGCGTTTTTTAATGAGATTTACCGGCGTTTCCACAAACGCCGGTAAATATACCTATAGCGGCGTTTCTGTGCTGTTTTTGTGGCGTTTAAAAAAAACGCCGGTAAACCTAAAGCTTTTAACGGCATTTGTACAAACGCCGCTAAATCCCTTGTCTGCTGTAGTGCACCATTAAGATCTTGCAATCCTCTCAGTTTGTGGCCGAAGATGAAAAGAGGACAAGCTGCCTTGAGAAGCAAATCATGAGGGGTGATTTTCACCAATGTAAATACAAGATATCACAATGGAGGAGAAAAACAGAATACATAGCCACTGCACAGCATATAATAGTGTAGGAGACTCATAAATTGAGCCTTGCACACCATGCAACGTCGGCCAAAGAGATATATAAACACAAACTTACATATTCTAGTTTATAACTTTTACAATGCGATGAGATTATAATTTTTATTTGGTTTTTTTTTTTTTTTTTGGGCCCCCCTCATAAAACTATATATATATATAATTATGGAGCAATCTTTTCAAGAGGCTACAAGAGAATCCGAAGCTCAAGATTTTGATAATATGGAAAGATCAGGACAAGAAACTCCAAGAGGTCAAGGAGTTGGCTACTAGCTTTGAAATCCTTATATTTCAAAGTAATCCTCTTGTTGGAAGGAATAGGCAAATGAGGATTTTGATTGCCATGGTTTTGGTCACTGCAAATCTTCTTGAATCTAATTGAAATTATAACATGTCTTCTATATGTCGATCTATTAATTAATAGGTTTTTCAGTCTGTTGTCGAAATGATGGTGGTGGTACAGTTGAAGGTGAAGATATATATACTGTGAGGCTGAGTTGTTAACACCATTTTGAGACTGAAAATGTAGAAATTGAGATTGAGGTGACTGTCACTGATAATGTGGAAATTGAGACTATTTTGTCTATTGTGTAGAGAGTACTTTGTCTTGCAAACCTATTCTTATAGACTTGCAACACAAATTGAGCTTCTTCTAGAGTTAATTAGATTACCTCCTTGTGAGACTAAAGAAGTCAAATGAACTACTACTGCATCAAAGTTGGCTCTTAGTCCCCTTGAGATAAAAGGACAAGCTCAGAATCAGAGATTTCAGTTCCAGAAGTAGACAACACATTTGCGGCTTCTTTCATTTTCTGAATGTACTCATTAACTGATAATGATCCTTTTGTTAATAGTCTGAAGTAATAATTTTTTACTATGCATGACTCCCAACTTAGGTTATGACATGATTAATTTCTCTAAGTAAGCTATATGAAATTTGACACTTTACTATAAAGTAAGACATGATTCGAATGCAATATGGTTTACTTTAGAGAAATTAATCATGTCTTAGATGATCCTTGAAGAAAATGATGGAAGACTAGCAGTACTTGGATTATCTGACAATTTTGGACCTTCAGTCTTCTGGTTTTCACTCATAAAAGCATATTCAGTAGATAATTTGACAAGTTTGGAAGATGAGAATCATCAAGAAAGTGTTCCATAAGCTCTGATACCATAAAAAAAATTAAACTAATTCAGTAAGAAAATTAAGAAAAGACAATTGAGAGAAATTTTTGGGTTTTGATTTCTTAACCTTTCCTTGTTACCAAAAAGGAGAGATACAATCATTCATATATGACAAATCACCAATAAATTTTGAACTAAAACCTTGCAGTTGTGACTTCATGAACTGTTATCATTAATATCTTGATTGGGCTAATTTTGGTGACTATGCTGCAAGGAAAAAAGAATGATTTTGGCCTTCGCAATATTCAGAAAAATCACAGGTTCACCATGCACAAAGCTGTCTCATTGTTTTGTGGTGCCAAGTTACTTCTGATTTTACATACACTAATTCTGGAGCTAAGGGCACTCACCTTGGGTGGAATGGAGTCAATCAAGGGTGGTTCGCAACTAAGATTGGAAAACAAATTGGAGGGTGCTTACTCTTAGCGGTTGTGTGGAGTTGGGCAAGCAAGGAGTGGTTATGCTGCGGTATCGAGCTGATCTTTGTTCAGCTGAATCTGCTTGCTCTCAGGTTTTGTGAACTTTGATCAACCCCATTGGGCTCATAGCTTGCAATGACACAAGTAGGATTAGGGTCATTTTTGTATTAACTCGTGGATAATTATATAAGATAATAGCTTTTGTGTTTGAAAATTATACTTAGTTTAGGTTTAGATTAGTGTATCATTTTTGCATGTAAAAAATAGTTTTAATAGTTCGGGATTGTTGTTTTTGTAATCCCTTGTTTTTGGATGCGAACGAGCTTTTTCATTGCGTTTAATTGTCCTGGGTTTGTCCCTTTTTTTTGTGTTTATATATCTTTTAATTACCAAAAAAAAAATTAAATATGAGAACGAGAGATTGTTGGATTGATTTCAGTTTTTTTATTACTTCACAATAAAATTTTCTTTCCTATTGGTATAAATCTATATTACGACTCATTAAGCAATATAAAAACCATACATTAATATATTATTTTAAAGCTAGCTTCACCTAAAAGCATATGATCTGTATAGCTAGCCAAATCTTGTCCAAGCTTTACATAAATAAACCAAATTAATTATGAAATCAATATGCAATAACCAAACTATATATCATATATATTCATCCAACAGAACATTATTGAAAAGAGATATAATCTAAAAACTTAATTCTCAGTTCTTAGCTATTAATTTGGAGTCCCCTTCAAGCCGAGATCAACTCATGGAAGAGGTTTTGAAACTTGTTCATCTCCTTTACAGGCAGAGAAACCAAAACATTGATGCCATTTTCATCATCCTCAATGTCAGGAAACAGCAAGATTATGTCCTTCCTGTGATACACCACAGGGCAACTATACCTTGGTCTCCCCCACGGATACTCCACCTTTGAAAATCCTAATCTCCACCAAGATGACACCAAGAACTCCCCTTGAGGAAACCCTTTGTATAGCTCTCCCCAATCTATTGACGATCTCACGTACTCGTCCGTCATTCGTTTGGCTCCCTGCGAAACCATCTCCACCAGCTTTGAAAACGGCTCCCTTTTCAGTTCCTCACACTTGGCAGTTGTATAAGCGCTCAATACTGCATTCCCTGTGTAAGATGTTGGCAATGGCGGGACTAGTCTAGGTCGTATGTCAACGGCGTAAAGCATTCTAGATTCCCTTTCTGGGTTAAAATTTTCACCAAATGATAATGCCTTGCACCTCCATATGTGAGCAGAAACCACGTTGAATCCGGTGACATGTTTGTAATTTTGAGTGTTACAAGTTTCTTTTGCCTTAGCCTTGAGGAAAGAAATGTTGGCAGCAGTGAGCCTGAAAATTTTGAAGTCTAGGTCTTCAGGGGTGGCATTAAACATCGCAACACTGAAGTCTTGCCCTAGAGGGAAGTTGAGTTCAACCATCTCAGGGTGATCATAGGTGACACGTGGTGGGGATCGAGCGGCGAGAATTTTTCGATCATTGCATGGGATCACAGCCGTGGGTTTACCAGCTGCTAGGGCAGCAAGATTTTGCAAGAAAGTTTTGAAGCTTAAACCATCAAAAGTTGCATGGTTGGTTGATATGCCCATTGCAAACCCACCACACTTGAATGATGTTAACTGAAAGCAGAAACTAAGATAGTATAACTTTCTTTCTTAAAAATTACAAGATTGAAATACAAATAATAATATTATTATAGAGAACTAAATATATTTTTCTGGACTCATAGACTTTCTTGTGATGTAGATACCAATAATAAATGCAGTTGAATAATAGAAGTTGATTAAGCATAAAAAATTATTACTTTTCGTCGATCTAAAAATTCGGTGCTGACAGCTTTTATTATAAATGTCAACTTAGAAAGGGGGGGACATTAATTTATTAGTTGAGCCACCTACACAGAAAAGAAGATGATTTCATTTCCTCGTCCATAGCCATTTAGAACGATCACTTTTATATGAATATATATTTTAATATTTACCATTGTAATTGTATAATTAATATGATAGTAATAAAAGTGGATAAAACTATATATACTAATATCTTTTTTCTAATTTATCCATATATATTGGCATACTAATATGTGATTAAGTAGGATAATTATTTATTTTTTCTTTCATTTCAAAATCATTTAGTCACATATTATTACGTTAATTTGTATAAATAAATTATTAAAAAATTTTTTACATACAATATTATTTACAAAAGTAATCAATATTATGGTATTAACATAATAATTTCATTTAGAGTAAAAATGTGCCTTACAACAATAAATAATAAATTATCATTATGTAATTGTGTATTACTTTATTTCTAATTTATAATTACTCGATTTTATTGTTATACATTGTTATTATATTATTAGGATATGTTAATGTAAATTAGTTTTATTGTGTTGTGTATTGCTTGTATATAGCTAAGTGAAACTAATCGGTTTCTGTAACTCATAACATCATTTTAAACATATAAAAACAACATAATTTTCCGTATTAAAAAAAAATAATTTCTATTTCATACAACTAATGCAATTATAACATTATTGAATCAGTATTATTATCAATAGCTCATAATATCACACAAAAATGCATAAATAATTTTATAAACTCTCAACGTAAGAATAAAAAAATTCAATCATTCGAAGTTACAAGTATTGTAATAAAAGAAACTTGTCATGCATGATAAGGGATTTTTTTCTTTATAATACTTACTTGGAAAATGCAAAGAGGTTGATCATCATCTTTCCCCAACAACTCATTCACAGTTTGGCTTCCACAAATGAGCTTTTTAAAAGCAGGATTAGGGTAAACCAAGTCTCCGATTTCATCCAAAGAGTACTCACTAGAAGCCACCACAAAAACAGCTCCATCTCCATTGCAATCAATCTCCAATCTTCCTGTTTTAGGGTTTGCCTTCAATCTTCCTGCCAAGAAATCATATGGCACCAAGGCTTCTGCAAGAGTGTTCCTGAGTTTCTCAGCCACAAGATGAGGAGGAAAATCTTTGTGGGGTGGAAAGAAATGGAGAGTCTCAACGTTGAAATTGAGAACTTGATCAATGTTTGACAAGAAAACGGATTTTCTTGGAGTTTCTTGGGAGGGAAAAACGAGACGAGTGTCATGGATTGAGACTTTGAGATCTTGAAGAAGAATTGGAGGTTCTCGGTAAAGGGCACCCATAAATTTCGGTTGAGAAATTTAAATGATAAGGCTCAATAATATATAAATGTCTATGGCTTTTTATCTTGGACTTGAAGGCTTGTGTATTTATGAGATCAAAAGCTTACCTAAAAATGCATGTAATTTAATAGCCTTTGTACTTCGTGGGTTTGTATACTTTTGTATGTTGCTCCGGATATGCCACGACAGAATTCACTATTTACGAAGAGATTCAATGTCATAGTAATGTTTTAATACTCGCCATGACCGGTTAAAAAGGTTGGTTGAATAGATCAATCAGATGTGAATAAAACATAATTAAAATTTTGAAATAAATTTATTGAATAATAAATATTTTCAATTCGATAATGTATGCGTCCTCTTCTATATTACATTCAAGTTTAAGTCTTTTTATCATCACATTTATACAAATAATGTTAACGTCAACATCACAATCTGACCGTCCGAGTTTTAAAAGACTACGTTAATACCCCTAAGATTTAATAGATGGCAAATTCTCCCTAAGGCTTATGAAATCACAAAAAACTTTCTCTTACTATGAAGTTTTAGGAATTAATATAAACAAACTACAGGTACTTAAGTAAATATTCGTCGGCTTATCTATCAGCTCACTGCCCCGTTCACTAATAGTAGAGGTTAGTGTTTGAAAAACACAAGGGACGGTTTTGTTAATTAATCAAACCTCAAGGGATCTTGAATTTTTATCCATAGTTTGATGTTCCACATACTATTACAAAATAATAATAAGGGTGAGCCGATTTAAATACCCTATTAAAAAATTAAGAATTAGACCTAAAACCCACAAATTATAAATCGTTAAAATATAGAAATCAAAACCAAAAGCTGTACGGACACACATAAGTGATGATATTTTGTATAAAGTTTGCTGATAATTAATTATTATTATTATTATTATTTTGCTTAATACAAAATTTATGATAATATTTTTTCAGTAATATATTAACTATTTAAAAATAATTGTCTCCATGATAAATTTAAAAAGACAAAAAAGAAAAAGTAATAATAATAATAATTATTATTATAATATGGATTGCCAAGGGAGTGTATAGATTCTTCAATTTCGTTAGTTTTAAGATGGAAAATTAATCGAAAATCTCAATATGATCAGTTAAATCAATATGAAAAAAAAATCAGACTAAAATTGAATTTTTATAACGCAAAATTTAGTTTGAATTAATCTGACATGACTCTAAACAAAGTAGAATTGTGTTTAGATTAATACAAGACCAATTCAAACTTACTTAAACTAACGCGATTGTTTAAAGAAATATTATTGTAGTAAAATTTGCTAAGCATAATATTGAAATGTTAAAGGATAAGTATATGTAACAACTGAAATCTTTATATATTATATATAATTATATTTTTATGTAATTGTACTTATTCTGATTGTTATTAATTTTTATTAAAAAGTTATTACTATATAATTTTTTAAGTTATTTGTAAACGATGCAAAATGATATATTATATGTTTTATTAATAGTAGATTTGAATAATATGATAAAAAAAATTGAAGTGCTAAAAAATACTCAAGAGAGTGTTAATTATAGATAATTTTTTTGTCAATTTAAGTTTTATCAAGTCAATATGAATATAGTTTTTAAGTGTATATAAAATTGAAAGATTTTGATATGATTCCAATTTATAACAAATAAAGATGACAAGTCTATGACTCAAAATCTAAACTGACACAAATTGTCTAATCTACCATAGCCCCTTTTATCTCTAGATTCTGGTTTCGAATCCAACTATGCTTCCTTAGGAGATGGAACTAAAACTAGAACTAACTAATCCCGTAAAACCAAAATAAGAAACTATCCAAAATAAGTTAATTCTGAAGAAAAATTAAAATTGAAAGTCAAATACTTGACAATTCCAATTACGTTATGATTTTTTTGCTGATCTTACTAGAAAATAACTCAATGATCTCATCATCCTATCTCACAAATTGTAGTTATTGTTGCATTGAACCTATCAATCCCATAAGTTATGGTAAGTCATGGTAGATGATAAAGATGGTCATGGGTTAACCAAGTCCTCTTGACTTTGAAAAAACCTTTTCCTGTTATATATGTAAAATATCACTAAAACTTTAAATTTTCATATTACCCTCCTAGATATCATGATCTATAATAATGAGTTGTATAAGCAAATTTTATCAAATTAGAATCGAGATTTCTTATATTCGAAATTTCTGATCCACATATGTCGATACTTATAATTTCGGTGATTATATTAAAGTGGCACATTAATGAAATTTAACAGCCTGTCCCCCAAGAACCGATACTTTCATTAATTGCTCAAAATTAATTATTGTTGGCTTTTAAGTAATTAATTAATGTCTCATACGGATTACTACAAATGTAGCCCGATTAATGAATTAACAACCCACTCAGGACAATATTGAGCTTCAAAAGGCAATGCCTACATTGATTGTCTCGGCATTAAAAATGGCTCTTGTCATATCAAAGATGGTCCTCGCCATTAACTTCAACATTACTCTCTTTGGCAGCATATTAAAATTAGATCATTGATTTATTCCATACGTGGAAGATACATTAGTTGTGGAGTTAGTCATTAGATTCAAGATTTGTTCTATTTGATATTGTTAGATTGTTTGAAGGGTTGAGAGATTCAATTATATGAAAATAAGTTTCTGATTAGATTGAAAAAGGTTAGGATGCCCTACTTGATGTAATTGGAGTAGTCCGATTAGGTCACTTGGATAGAAAGGTGTAATTAGATATAAAAGGATGTCCCGTTAAGTTGAAAGGATAAAATGACCAAATTAGATTAAAAAAAGAAAGTTTGATTCAATAAAAAAATGCTAGGATGCCTATTAGATATAAAAATATGGCCCGACTCAAATAAAAATTAGATATTATTTTATTTTTAATTCAAAATTACTCAATAACGTAACAACAGATCATAATTAATATTTAATTCGATATTCGTTTTAAGTAAAATAAAAAAAAATGATTTTTTTTATTTTTTAAACATAATGATTTTTAATTATAAAAAACAAATAATAAATAAATTTTCAAATTTAAAGGATAAATGATACCCGGTTCATCAAATTTAGGTGAGAAATAATGGTTTAGGATTTTTTCAAATACAATGAAACCATAGACGGTCAACCATAATTGCAAAGAAGTTAGTTAGGAAGCAACCGGCAGTCGTGGCAGTCATGTATTAGCTTCATTGCAGGGAGCTGAAACCGATCCACGTGAATCTTTATGCTTCATAATCAAACCTACCCAAGATTTCGGCTTTAATTTCATCAGTTTACTCGTTGTCGACAGCCAACACCCACGTTCATGTGTCTATTCTTTGAAAAATACCTTTCCATTATCTTAAAAAGGGAAGCCCAAATTTGTCTATAGATTGAAAAAAAAAGAGAAACAATATCCTGTAATGGGTTACCCATTCTTCAACACTTGGAAGCAAAGGTCTCAAAATACCAAATGCAATTTAGCTGATTATTTCCAAAAAAAAAAATGCTTTATTTTCATTATATCAATCAAGTTCACCTGCGAGATCGAGTAATATTATCAAGTATATGTAAGGGTTAATTGAGCAAAGTCAAGCTTAAAGATCAATTTAAACTTAATTTGAATTTAAAAAGTTCAATTTAAACTTGAGCTTATCTAAACTGCCAATGAGAGCACTAGAAAAACTTCCAAAACATGCTAGAAAATAAGAAAGATCACTGAAAAGATAAAGAAAAAAAATAATCTAGAGAAAAGCCAATAAAGTCTAATTTGAGCTCCGATTCACTTAAACTAGTGATGAGTTCACTAAAAAAACTATCAAAAAATACCAGAAAAAATATTGTTGAAGATAGAAAGGAAAAAGATGAATTTTCAAAAAAGCCAAAAAAAAAAACATACCCAAAGGAAAGAAAAGTCATTGGAGAAGGTGAAAAGATACTAGAGAAGATGAATCTATTAGTGACTCATTGGATTCGATCCAATTCGACTAGAACTGAAGCTAAGTTAACCTAACTCAAGTTCGGTTCATTCAAACCAAACACTAAGCCAAGACCAAGCATACTCGATTTAAATTCAAACCTACATATAAGCCTTTAGATTACGTCTAACAATTAACAAAACAATGAATAACACCGTTATTCGAGATACCAGGGTTGAATTTGACACACACACACACACATATATATATATTGGCTCGACTCTATTGAGCTCGATTGGAGCAAACGTGTGACAAATACAAACACAAATTTGAATGCAAAGCATCAGCAAAATTGAACTTAAACTCGAACACGAACAAAAGACACAAGTAGCTCATTAGCTTGAAAACCAGCTCGGTTCACTAAATAGAACGATATCGTTTTGTTTTTATATAGCCTTAATTGAGAAAATATTTTTCCTTTCACATTTCAATTCACTCTGCTTTGCTCTCATATACGAAGTACGAAGACCTATACCCATTCTATTCTGTTCATAACCTAGGCAATGTTTATGTGGTTTTTGGTTGACATTTCGACGAAGCTCAAGGACAACACACATTGGGAACGCATTTTCGACGTCAAGGCGAAACTCTAACCCAGCACATATCGGAGAATACTTGTTCTACTGTAGGTTGAAGACAAGTTTTCCAGCTATAGGTTTCGACAGCTATTTTGATAACGACAATGTTGTAGTTCCAACAAAAGATGTAAGTTTTCCACCCTAATTTTGTTCAATTGTATAGCATCTTGTTAAAGCATTTGAGATAAGACTTTTGCATAAACTGACTTATTTTTCATGAGTTAATGTTCTATTGCATTACAAATTTGATATTTCCATTTTGAAGTTGAATATGCATTCTATCTTGCTGGGTTGTGTAACTTGTGATGATATTAAGTTGTTAAAGATGAAGTTGAAAGCATTAGGCATTGTGGTTTATCATGTATTCGTGTTAATAACAAAGGTAAAGCATACTGTAGTTTATTTGAAGGCGCTTTGTAACCTTTAGAAGTTAACCTAAGCATCAGTTGTTTGAGTTTTGATTTTTGGATGATATAAACCTGTTTGCTGTTGTATTTGAGTGAATAAGTTGCTTCTTGTGTTTCAGTGAGCAGTTATTATCACAGTTGTGCTTGCAATGGTTATTTATAAGCTAATTTACTTATGATAATGACTAGTATTTAGTACGGCTATTTATTAAACTTTATTCATTAAAAAAAAAAAACCTATTTTTACAATCAAAATTTTAACATCAAACTAAATTCGATGTTATTTAGCATTAATTAGAATAAAAAAATATTATTTTTCAATTAGCATCGAGTTTGCATCGGACAAATTAGCGTTGACAAAATTTCTAGATGCTAATTAGAATTGAAAATATATTCGATACCAATTAGAATTAGAATTTTATATTAAATTAAATTCAATATAATATTAGAATCAGATTACCATCAAATCCAATTTTAATTAGAATCGAATCTCTTTTTTCAATGCTAATTAATATTATATATTTTTTAGATGTTAATCCGATGCTAATTATCATTAGATTTAGTATAAGGTGCAATGCTAAATTTTAATTTACTTAAAACAAGTGTTCCCATTTTGTGCAATTTTTTTCTGCTCTCAATCACTTCATTCTGCGACCGAAGCCAACAACGTTTTCGTTCCCAGAGCGACATTCCGTTCTGTGCTGCCAGCGGCGCTGTTCCATTCTGCTACCAGGTCGTTCCATTCAAGCGTTAGGTTACTACATTAATTAGGAATATTGGGCTAATAGGGAGTAGTATAGTAAGGCTGTTAGGAATTGTTATCTGTAACTATTTTCCTATTGTTGTCAACATTCCTTGGTAGTTCTATTTTCTTATTATTAGTCTTTAGATAATTAGTATTATTATATTCCTATAAATAAGGGATTATTTCAATGAAGAAAATTCTATGTATTCTTCTCTTTGAATTCTTCTGTTGCCCTTTTCCCTTCTTTTTTTTTCTACTTTATTTGACTTTCTTGATGCCTTCTACTAATTTCTTACTCGGTTGCAGCCCCAACATTTTGTTTTTGCAAAGCAACAGTAGGACGTGGCCTAGGGCCCCGTCATTCTATTTTTGCGAAGCTACATCAAACCCCAACTTGTCTGCCTAGGCTCCTCACGAATACTATGTCCATTTTAGACCTTTTAAGATACTTTTTAATCTCATATTTTAATCCATGTATCTAAGGGCTTTTTGGTTCAATTTTGAGTTTATCAAGTCAATACAAAAGGTTTTTCTCTTTTGTAATATTGCAACTTTTGATTAATTTTCTTTATAAAAAGTTTGAAGTTTTTTCTCTCAGTTAGAATTTAGAACTTTTTGTTTTTGTGTTCTTGATTTCTTTATTCAATCTATTGCAAGGAGATTAGTGGGGAACTTGAATCAAATTGGTGGATGCTAGTTCTTTTTTGCTTGATTCTCCATCTTACAAGTTTTTTTTCAAGTAAGTCAAGTTGTTCGTTGTATGTTTGTGGCCAAACTTCTACCTTTCTATTTTGAGATTGCCTTTGTGCATGTAAATTGGAAACCTTAGCTTGCCTTGATAGATCACTTGGCGAGTGATTCCATATCAAATTGGTATTAGAGCCTCAGTTTAAAGCTTTGGATTCATTTGAATGTTGAATTCTGTTATGAAATTTGGAGGAAGATTGAAGTGAAATTTGATTGTTAATGAATTTGTGAAATTGTGAAGTTTGAAGAGAAAAGTTGATGAATTCTAAATTTGGCATGCTATTGGTTGTCATAAAGTTAATTTCTTTTATCCTCTTTGCCATGTTCTATTAACCTTGACTATATTGGCATGAGTCTTAGTTTGCCCACCTTGGAATTAAATGCAAATTAATCAGCCAAACAATTTACTTTTCATAAATTACCTTTGTATCTCAAACTTTCCACTTTACTAACCACTTCTACCATCTTACTCCTCAAGCAAATACCCAAAATACCCTTACCTTCCATCAAACATAATTACTAGAATTCAAACCAAAACACATACCTAACTTACGTTAACACAAAACCAATTAACATAAACACTTGACCAATAGTTCTCATACAACCCTAGACACTATTCATCATCCAAGATTTACTGTTCACTTTTGAATTTATTGTTTAGCAACCACATTTTCATCTTAAATACTTTCCAAACCCACTATAACTTGAATCAATCAACAAAATGGCAAGTAAAGAGAGTTCTCAATCACCTCTACCATCTTGGAGAGTTGGTGATTTGAGATTAGAAGGATAAATTCTTGACTTGAAAATGGAGATGAATAAAAGATTTGAAACACCTACTAGACTTGTGCATGGCGTGTCCCAAGACTTAGCCAATGTTATCCAAAGCCAAGAATCTCATAATATTAGCCAAGCTAAAGCACCTCCACAACAAAAGGATGAGTCTCCTCTTATACATCATCAACCCTAAACCACTCAAGGTACTTATGATCGAACCATCCATTATAGACAAAGAACTATTATCCAGACACCACCACTTGATGATAGAATCTTATTATCTAGTGAATCCAATGAGGAATCTAAATTTTATAAAAGGAGAAGAAAGAGAGATGATGATGATGATGATGATAGAGGTTTAAAAGTAGACATTCTCAATTTGGATGGTAACCTTAACTCAGATACCTTTATGGATTGGTTATATCACATTAAAAGAGTTTTTAAGGTTACGATGATGAGAAAAAATTTAAAATAACCACATTGCAGTTTAAACATTATGCTTCCTTATAGTGGAAGATTATAAAAACAGAGAGAGAAAATGAGGAAAAAACAAAAAGAGTGGAATCATAAGGGAAACTCAAAAGAATGATGAAAAATAAATTTCTACCTGGGAATCATATATTAGACCTTTACTTCAAGCTTTATAGCATGAAGCAAGAGGATCAACGGGTGGATGATTATATATGGGAGTTTAAAAACCTCAAAACGAGAAGTGATATACCTAAAGAAAAAGAATGCACAATAACTAGATTTGTGAGAGGGTTGAATGGGGATATAACCCACAAAGTTGAACTTCAGCCTTATCAATCTTTTAATAATGTGTGTAATTTCACTTTGAAAGTAGAGAAGCAACTTAAGATTTTGAGTAAAAACTCCTAAAAAGGTTTTTAAGGAAAGTACTTATCAAAGGGGCATTGAAAATCAAATTGCAAAAATCCAAAGAACTCTAAAAACAAGTGGAAGAATTGATTGTCATAGGATTTATGAGAGAGAGTATGAGGTCTTGTTCAATGCCTACCCTCTTAGTACCTAAGAAAAATAAAACCTATTACATGTGTATGGATAATAGAGTTATCATTCAAATAACTGTCAAGTATATATATCTTATACCCTGGTTAGATGACATGTTGGATGAACTTTATAGTACTCAAGTCTCTTTAAAAATTGATTTGAGAAATAAGTATCATCAAATATGAATGAAAGTTAGCCTTCGAGAACAAAGGAGGATTGTATAAATGGCCAGTCATGTCATTTGGATTATCAAATGCTCTAAACACCTTCATGAAATTGATGAATGAGGCACTCAAACCTTTTATTGGTAAATTTTTTGTTGTTTACTTTAATAATATATTTTTCTGTAGCAAGTGTAAAGATGATCATGTTCGTCATCTTAGGCATGCATGTTTTCAAGTTTTGAAGGAAGCATATATAGGAAGATTAGCTAAACACTTTGAGGTTGCTAAAACCTTAAAAGTTGTCAATGAGCAATTTTATTGGCCTAAAATATTAGGAGATATGCAAGCTCTTGTATCTAAATGTGGTACCTGTCAAAGAGCTAAGAGTCAATTTAAATCAAGTCCTTATATGTTTTTACCCATTCTTGAATCTCCTTAGGAAGACATTAATGTAGACTTTGTTGTAATCCTTCTTAAGACTCGAAAAGGTAAGAATTCTATTATGGTTGTTGTTGATAGATTTTTTAAAATGGCTCATTCTATCCCATGTAATAAAAGTGAAAATGCTTATTAGATTCCTCAATTATTATTTAATAAAATTATTAAGCTTGATAATATTCTTAGAACTATTGTGTCAAATAGAGATATTAAATTTTTAAGTCCCTTATAAAGGAGTTTTTAGGGAAAATTAGGTACTAAGCTACTTTTTAGCACTTTATATCATCCACAAACCGATGGGTGAACTAAAGTTACCAATAAGACTGTAGGAAACATTTTGAGAAGTATAGTGAGTAAACATATAAAAGATTAGGATTTGAAGTTCTCATATGCAGAATTTAGTTGTAATAGGAATCCAAGCACTATGACAAACCATACACCTTTTGAAGTTGTATATGGATTGAATCCATTGACTCTTATTGATCTTACTTTTGTGCCACTTAATTTCAAACCTAACATTGATGTTAATAAGAAAATGAACCAAATGAAAAAGATACATGAGGCTATGAAATTACAAATTCAAAAGGCAAATGATAATGTCAAAAGGACCAATAGGCATAAAAAAGCAAAACTATTTCAACTTAGAGATTTGGTGTGGATTCATTTAACAAAAGAGAGATTTCCAAACAAAAGA
The DNA here is from genome assembly GCA_026122585.1 of Anacardium occidentale. NCBI lineage: Eukaryota > Viridiplantae > Streptophyta > Magnoliopsida > Sapindales > Anacardiaceae > Anacardium > Anacardium occidentale. Next base: position 127,576 of record JAJEJH010000550.1, read on the forward strand.
AAAAGTAAGCTAGCTCTAAGAGTTGATAGTCCTTTTGAAAGACTTAAAAAAGTGAACTTTTAAGTGAATATAGAAGAGTATCTACCACCTTTAATATAAGATATCTTAGTCCCTATTTAGAAGATGATTGGGATTTAAGAGCAAATTCTCCTTAACTCGAAGAGGATGATATGATCATGAGAGCCTTGTAATCCTTGATGGTGAGAACAAAATCTTTAGAAATGTAAGAACCCTTGCATTTTTTATTGGCCTTAATTTCACGCATCCTAGCTATAAAAGCCTTAGATTGAGCATGTTAATTGTCAATAACAAATTGCCAAATCAAGCCTCCATGAAATTATCTTCCACAAGCTATGATTAAGATCACTTTCAAGCCACCTCTAAGTCTCAAAGAAGTCCTAAGTTTATGCCCAAGCCTTTCCAAGAAGAGCCACGTAGCAATGGAGTGTAAGGAAAGGATGTGTTGTAAATAGTTTCATATGAGTAAGCAGGTCGTAACCTTAGGTTGTAGCCGCAACATTCTGTTTTGCAAGGTAACAGTAGGCTATGGCCCCAAGTCGTAGCCTCAGCATTCTACTTTTGTAAGGCAACAATAGGCCATGGCTTTGAGTCACAGCCCTAGTATTTTGTTTCTATGAGGCAACATCAAGTCGCAGTCTTAGGTTGCAACTTGTTTGTTTGGGCTCTTTATGAATACCATGTCCATTTTTGACTTTTTAGAATACTTTTTTATCTCATATTTTAATCTATGTATCTAAGGACTTTTTGGTTTAAGTTTGAGTTTGTAAAGCCAATATAAAAGGCTTTTCTCTCTTATAATAATACAACTTTTGATGAATTCTTTCAAAGCTTGAAGCCTTTTCTCTCAATTAGAACTTAGGACTCTTTGTTTTGTGTTCTTGATTTCTTTATCCAATTTATTACAAGGAGATTGGCAGTGAACTTGAATCAAGTTGGTGGATGCTAGTTCCTTTATGTTTGATTCTTCATCTTGTAAGTTATTTTTCAAGTAAGTCAAGTTTTTCATTATATGTTTATGGCCAAACATCCACCTTTCTACTTCAAGATTGCCTTTGTGCATGTAAATTGGAATCTTTAGCTTGCCTTGATAGATCACTTGGTAATTGACTCCATATCATAGGCTTTGAACATCTCATGTAAATGACAAAGAATGAACTCAACATCCATATATTCATGTCATATCTATAGCTTGGGTAACAAGGAAGCCAACATAAGGAACTGAACTTCCATATGCAATTCTTGAGATACTTTTTATACGCATCTCTCTAAGCCTTGATGGCATTAAGACTAAGCTCTAGGGTTTTTTTCCCTTTAAGGACATACAACATTTCCTTTTGATGTAATACAATCCTAAGATTTTTATGCCAATCAAGAAAACTAATACGCTTCAACCTATTTTCTTTCTCAAGTATTGGACGCAATGAATTTGAATTTACCAAGGTAAATCATTTACACATGTAAAGAAAACTAAATTAGTTTATTCATTTTAATACATTTAATAAGGATTTTATTAAATGCTTCCACTATTTTCCTCAAGCTAACAACTCTCACTGTCATACTCAAGAAGTCATAGTAGACTTCCTAATGGACCGAGATCCCATTAAATCAACCCGACCTTCACTTTGGTAACAAGCCAAGTTGACCCGAGTAAGTAAGTTATCAAACCAATCAACAAAAGCTTATAATCTCAAGTTAAGTTTTATCCTAATAAACCATATGTCTCAATTACGATTCTCAATATCAATAGATCAAATACTACATATTCCACATATCAACAAATACATCCCCACTTAACCTCTAATAGATCTCACATTTACTTTAGTGAACAAGCTACTTTCTATTAGTTAAGTCTAACCCAATATAGCCAACTATCAGTCTTCCACCTGATAATAGGTTGTCCTTCACTTTGGCAAACAGAGGCGTGTCTCAATAATGTTATATTGGAAGGCTTCTTATTATCGACTTAATATTTATTAAGAGGTTTTTAATTAGATCTCATCAATTTTAATTCATATGTGAAGTGATATTTTGATAAAAATAAAATTTAGCTTGCATACTAAATGAGGCATAAATATAAACGTGTCAACATACAAGTTTTAACTAATGTTAGGTCCCCGAGCCAAAGGAATCAACTAATCAACCTAGGTCATATTTCTTCAAATCTTCGAGGCTTCAAGTACCCTCCCACTTCTCTTATTCGAGTCTTTAAGTAATTATATCTAGAAAACATAAGAGAAGGCAGGACTCACAGATCTTATTTTAAATGTTTACAAACATACATTCCCAAAAATCCAAAAGCATACATAAACAAGTCTTTACTCGTATCGGGCACCATGAATATATCAACCAAACAAATATACATATAATTAAAATTAATTTTAATTAACCATGTGAAAATTTTTTTAGTCCTTATAATTTTTACGAAATTGTAAACAGACCCTAAAACTTTGTAAATGTTACAAATTGACCTCAAATAGGCCATCCAAAGTCAAATAACATAGCATTTACATCAATCACTGACATGAACATCAACCTCGCGATCATAACAAGAAGCCTCACGGTTGTGACTACTCTATGCATAATTATAACAATGTCAAACTCTAAAATCAGTACAAATTTTAGAAGCTAGTATAAACATTGTCACAAGATATACACAAGCAAATGTACAAGCACATTTAACTCTATGTACAAGCATGACCACCATATGCACGACCATATATTGAGTCATAGGCTAAATTCATGGGGTCATGACCTTATTAATTATGCATGGTCACACCTATCAAACAATAACAGGGTAAGTCACATTGAATGCTTGAATTAAATATGGAAATTTATTTCTGCCCTTGATATTTAAAATTTCACATTGTAATTTCTGATTTGATTTTATATGGTCATATAGACATATACGGTCTTTCTAGTTTTACACTTGATCTTTGTCGAGGCAGCACAAAACAACAGAAGGAGAAACAGGAGGCAGCAGCCTTAATTGAGATTGAGAGCTTTGCATTGCTTGTTTAGTTGTTTTGGTTGAACAAGACTGTTTTGCTCCTCGAAATACAAAACTGAAGCATGGTTGTGGCTGTTGTGCAGCGCAGTTTCAGCTTGAATGAATTTAAGTTTTCAGATTATATTGCACTGCAAGAATTCTATATTACATATTAAATTTAGTAGGTATATAAGGTTTGGTTTCAGGTTAAAAACTGCACTGCTTATGGAACTGCATTCTGGAAAATGGGTTTTTCTTTACTTCGAACCAAACATGTTCAGTTTCAGTCGAATACAAGCACAGTTCAGGCTCGCATGAACAGCAACAAACCCATGCAAACTCAAACATCAACGTCAAACATCAACTCAATCATTGAATTTCCTAAGCATGACAGGCCTGAACAGAATTTATTTACTTAAAGCAAGGCAAACATGAGCTTCGACAAGTTCGAGCTCAGTTTGGCTCAAATCCATTCACAGATCAAAAATGTTTACTAAAATGTCAAAAGAAAAATTTGTAAATGAAACATCATAGGACAAAATTAAAATTTCCATTCACAAATAGCATTCACATGTACATGAAAATACCAGAAGTACTGAATTTTATGAAAAACAGCTTGCTGAAATGTTAAAGTCGATATTTGCAAATTTTTTACCAGCCAATTCTCCCATAACTTCCAGTACCATATCTATAATCTAGAGTTCTGAGTTCCATGTTCTTCATTTACGTCACCCATTATTCCTCTTGGAATCAATAATTTCAAATGTCCATGTAGAATTTATAATACACAGAGAATAACCTGAAATTAAACGATACAAAGTCTTAAGAACAGAAGTTAGTTGACAGAATGATTGACTAATAGAGACTTGACTGCACAAGTAGCATATTCCTGACAGTTAAATATGTTCATGGTGGCAATGTTCTGAAAACCTCTCACGATTATGAAAGACACAAACCAGAACATGAAGTTACCGATGCCATTGTCAATCTGACAGAAACAGAATCCTTGACAGAATTCCTTACTAACAGAGACAATCAACTGTACAAGCACATGCACAAGTCAAAGTCCAGAAAGTTAAATGTGTTTCTGTAAAAGATTTCAAATTTACACAAGGATATGTTTGGCTATTTTTGTCACAAAATTCATGGCGGCGATGTTTGGAAAACCTGTATGATGATAATGAATTATGCAAGCAGGCACATGCTGGTTCCTGATGCCATGTTCAGATATCAATGCACAAACAAGCAAGAATCCCAGCTAGATGGCAAACCAAACTGATGTTTTGAATGATTGATCTCCTCTGATAGAGGCAGATCCCTAAGTTATATCTGCATGATTCCAAACTCGTGAATGCAGGTTCCTACTCATTCCCAATATTATATAGTAGTTATACAATACAACAGAACAAAAACAATCCAAAGCTTTTACCAAGGATCAACAAATGTAGCTCATCTACATAAACAGATAATCTATAGATTTGTTATATGTGTTTGCATAGGATATAAAGTATTTATTACATATTTGGAACGTATGCATGAACCAAAAATGTGGAGTAATCGGGAGATATACCTTCAGCATGCACAGATAATTGACTTGCAAGGCAAAAATCCAATGTCACACCCAGATAGTCCAGCTCCATTCAATCAGAAATATCAGTGGACCCCAGATTTGAAATCCATCAGCTTCACTAATAGTAAACTCAAAACTATACAGATCACATTTTACAGAAACATCTTAAGCAGTTCAAACTGCAGAAATATCAAACCTTAACCAGTTTAATCAGCAGAACCAAATAGAGCTTTAACCAGTTGTTTCTTCCTTAATCTCAACTTTGGCCACAGAAGCCTTCTGTGCAGCTCTTCTTTTGGCTTGAATTTGGCGAACATATTCTGCAACTACAACATGTAACTTGGGAGCAACCTTGCTTGGTGAAGTGACATTTAGACCTGCCTTTTTAAGAGCTCGTGCAACATGCTTTTCAGCCTTCTGAAAATGATTGGAGCAAAGAGAAGGAATAGTGGATCGCAGTATTGGCTTTCCACAGAGTATAGGTCCAGTATGCGCACTGCATATAAACAATCATTTATTAGGAAACAGATTAAACATGGGAAAAGATCTAAAAAACTTTGTCTTCTAAAAACAAGAACCAATAATGGACATGAAAGCAAATGCAGATTTTGTACTTGTCTCAAATGATGCAGAAAATACATCAACTTATTTAGCTAATTCTGAATCAAAGACAGAATTTTTATCTGAAGCTTCTTAATCTCTTTTAAGTAATATGTGCAATCACTATTATATGATTTAGTAAGATCAGCAATATCACATCCAGAACTGTGTCAATCAGACCCCAGGTCATATATTAAGAGAACAAAGTGAGAAGATAGCATTAGTCACAGTCTAGTCCATTGACTTCCCATTGCAATACCCCAAATTGGAAAATCACTAATAATATGTCTTTACAGAAAGACTGACAGCTAATTGTTGGGATGGATTAATGGAATCCTCAGCCTTTGAGCTTAAAGCCTATGACAGGCACTAGAGTACACAAGACGGGCAAGACCAGGGGATTAGTGTTGTGTGATGAGACGAAGTAATACAAGGAGCGGGGGACACATGGACAACAGTGAAAGAAGCAAATTAATGGGGCACAAAACAGAAAGAGATAGCAGTATATGAAAGAGAAAGAAGAATGAAAAGCAGGTAATTTGTGGAGAATATTTGAGAAAAGGCTTCCTCCTGAAAGAGGTTTTTGGCACCTTGAATTGTCAAAATTATTCAACATTTCCATTTTTGTTTTGCTTTAACATTTTCTAGTTGTAGCAATGTGGGTAAATATGTATAATAAGTTGATAAATAAGATAATAATTATTCTATAATGTTTGTTGTGTTTGGTTGAATTCTGTAGTATCTAACACAGTGGCATCAAAGTTGTTGCAATGGGGTCAATCAATTTCATGAAGCAGGGGAACAGGAAGTGGTTGAAGTTTCAATGACTGACTGAACTAAAACCTCAAACGATAGGGGAGAATGGAATTAGTCTCCGTTGTGAACGCAAATTAGAACCAATTAATGAATGTAAATTCAAATCGTTGGTGATCCTACTGGAAGTGAAGACTGATCAAGATGAAGACATCATCTTGATCATGTACAACAAGAAACTAGAGAAGAGAGAGTACGATCGGTTGAGATAGAAGATTCTGACAAAAAAAAAAATTTGACCATGAAGAACAGCTTCCAATAATGACCAAGTTGATTTGGTTGATGCAATTTATTTCAACAAAAACTGAACTGATTCCAATGAAAACCAACCACCAGAATTTGTAAGTTCACTTGATTGTCTTGTTTTTCAACTGAAAGGAATGAAGACAGGCAAAGTTGAAGAAAAAGATGGAAAATAGACAAAAAATAGAGGATAGAAATTATTCTAACCCAACCCTTTTCACTTATTAAATCCCAAAAGCAGCTCATACCATTTAACTCACTCAAGCCAAAACAAAATTGCATCTAGCCCACCCACATTTAATCCATCCAACCAAGTCCATCTCAATTAAATATCACGTCCACATTAAATCAAAATAACAATAATTCCAATCTATGACCCGACCCAACACCCAATTGGCATATACCAATTCAAATACTTTGCCCAAGACACTCATCCAACCAAACTTATTTCAATAAAATTCAACCCAACCTCCAGGACGAGCCAAACTACCTAATAATCACTCCAATTCTTACAAGGCCAACTAGAGCTCCATTCAATTCAAATAGCTCCTACTCCAGTCCAAAGTTATTCTATATTTCCATTTTGGCTTGACTTTCATATTTTATTATTGTAGCAATGTGGGTAAACATGTAATCTTGCAAAGTTGATAAATAAGATCAGAATTACTCCATATCAAAAAGCTCTTTGTTGGATTGTTTTACGTGTTTAGTTGAAGTTTGTAGTTATCTAACAAAAGTGTGTAAATATTTAGTTGTATGCATAATCTACTTGGGTTGAGATGATATAAATTTGGATTATTTTGATATTAGGATAAAGTTAGGTTGGAGTAAATAATGTTTTGGTTTGGATGGAAGTTATTTCGGTTTGAGTGAATGACAGTGAGTGGGCTTCAATAATACATATTTGAGTTGGGATAAGAATTGGTTGGATCTAGTGAATAAGTTGTATTTAGGTTGGAGTATGAGTGAAATTGAAATTAATGGAATTGTTATGAGGTAGTTTGGTTGGGTCTAGAAGTTAGATTGAATTTTATTAAAGTAAGTTGGATTGAATTTGGATTGAATGTGATGTGTAAAGTATTGGAGTTGGTGTAGGAAAATTGGGTTTTGGGTCGAGTCTTGGGCTTGAATTATTGTTATATGGGCTAGTTTGATTTAATGTGGGTGCCATTGGATTTAATTGATATGAACATGGGTTGAATGAATTAATTAAATGTAGGTAAGATGGATGAAATTTTGTTTTGGCTTGAGTAAGTAAAATGGCATGGACTGGGTTTAGGATTTAATAAATGAAGTGGGTCAAGTTGGGATAGTATAAAATTTATCATCTTTTTCCTCGTCTTCTTATTCAAATTTGTTTGTCTTCGTCTCTTTTGGTAGAAAAACATGACAGCCAAGTGAACGAACATATTCTAGTGGTTAGGCTCCACCAAAATTAGCCAAATTTATGTTAGAATACCCCAGCTCAGCCAAATCGACTTGGTCTTTGCCAAAAATTGTTCCTTCAAACGTAATGTTCTTTGGCCAAAATCTTCCATCTCAACCAAATCAATTTATCTCTTCTCTTGTTTCTCGTCGCACACGATCAAGATGACATTTTCATCCACCAATAGAGTTGTTAGCCATTTGAATTTATAATCACGAGATGGCTTTGAGTTATGTTCAGAACCGACACAAATGTTTTTCTCCCCCATCGTCAAAGCTTCAATTTCAATCCATCATCAAAACCACAACCACTTTTTATTCTCCTGCTCCACAAAATCGATCCAACCTATTGCAACTACTCTAATACCGCTTTGTTAGATACCAGCAAAATTCAACCAAACACAACATACAATCCAACGAAAAGCAATCTAATATGAAATAATTCTGATCTTATTTATCAACTTAGCTGCCCACACTATTAAAGAACAACAAAAAATGGAAATGTAGGATAACTTAGGCATTTCAAGATGCCAAAAACCTCCCCTCAGGCAAAAGTCTTTTCCTTAATATTCTCCACAAATTAGATGCCTTTCATTCTCCTTCCTCCTTTCTTATATACTACTCTTTTTTGTAAATTTTATGCCCCATTTCTTAGCTTCTACCACAGTTGTTAGTGTGCCCTTCCCTTCCTTAAATTGATTCACCTCACCATACAGCAATAATCCCGCAATCTTGCCCTTCTTATGCATTCTAGTTCCTATCAACCTCTAATTATATTTATTATATGAGACAATGTGAATGAAAAATATTAGAAAACAGGATATTTTTATTTTTTTTTCGCTTTCTAATTCTACACTAATTTTATGATTGGTTTGAAACCTACTTTTGAAATGTTGATGCACCTTCATGAAATTTGTTGTATCCCTAAAAATAGGAAAGTGTATGCAATCTTATATCAAACAAGCTCTCAAAATCTGAAATGCATTAATAATAAAAGAATTTACAGCCATCTAGTACGAAACATTTAATATAGCCAGCCCGCTAATATGGAATTTATTGTTATATTCTCCAAGAAGAAAAAAAAGGCTCAATTCTTTATAAAAGAATCACAAAATGCTACTTGAATATGGGTTTACCTAACATTCAATTCCTCAGGCAAGAAATGAACATATATTGAAAAGAGAGATTCAAACTTAAATTGCCATTCTCTAGAGACCAAACTAGAAAGAAAAATAATTTGCACCTGCTCAAATGTGAACACCTGTGTAGTAATGTTGTTTATTAGATAAAGAGATTTGACGCTATATGACTTTGATTACCATTCTCTAGAAACCAAACCAGAATTAAAGAAAAAATTCACACTTCGTCTCCTCAGATAGGAATGCATGTGTATGAATCTTGTTTAATGGAGTATTCTATTACTTAGATATCATCTAAAACAAAAATTCAAGAAGCCACTTTTATCTATTCCTGACTAAGAGCAATATTCATCAAAAATCATATAATACTAAATCAAAATTTTGACTCGTCTCATCCTCAAATGCCAATCATAATTATAAATTTATTTTCCCCTTGATAAAATTTGCGTTTCATTTATTCAATTAACAGATATTCCAAAAGACAATCAATCCCAAGCTTCAATACATAGTATCAAACTCCAAAACACAATTCAAAATTCAACCTCAATTAATTATTTTAGAATTTGTCCTCATCCTCCTTGAAATCCTAAAGCTCATAATACTCGTTAATACCATACCCACCTAAACTTCCATAAAATTTAGCATGTTCCAAAATTAAGTCAAACCTTATGAATTTGTATGAATGTACTTCAAATAGTCAGTCAATAAATTAATCCCCAGCTTTAAGACACAGTATCAAGTACCAAAGCCAATTGTAAATTTACCTGAGATTCAATTTTTTTCAAATTCATCGTAGAGCTTCCATAATACCATAGAGCTCAAAAAAGAAAAAAAAAATTCCCTAAAATCATATTACCTAGACCTCACAAAATTAACCAACTTCAATATTTTTGTTTCATTTATCACATCAACGAATTAAAGACAATTAAAATTCCACCCTATATTCAATATTTTTACAATCCCATCACAAGCACTCCTTAAAAATCCTTAAACCAATAAAAAAATCTCCCTAATCATGCCTCTAAACCCCTATAGATTTTACCGACTCCATATTTACTTCTCATTTATGCAATCAATCACCTAAACATAGTTGCATTTTTTCTTTTTTTTCACAAACCCTGCAACACCATAAAACTCCTCAAAAAATATCCCTAAAATCAGCCCACCTGAATTCTAAAATATCCAACTCCATAATTAGGAAAAGAGTAACCTTATGTGTACCTATAATGATTATCACTATGGTTATCAATATTAGGTATTACTTTATACTTAATCCAAAATCACTCAATGGTTTGGTAACTAAATTCGTAGACAGCATCACTATTAGGAAAAAAAAAAAAACTGATGAATTTACGCTCCATTCATTCAACCAATGACGATTCAAAAACACTATCAACTAATAATAGCACGCTATAGCACAAATTAATCAAACAAACTAATTACATAACAGTATCACTAACAGACATTACATAACAAAATTCTTTGCAAAAACTAAAAAAAATAATAATAATAATAATAATGACAATAGTACCTTTTAACAACATAAGAACAGGCCTTGTAAAGCTTCTGTTTTGAATCCGACAAAATATGCGGATGGCAAAACCTCGTCAATGCCATCGGTTTCGATTTACAACCCGCCACGGCACACTTCTTCATCATCACACCATCGTCCTCGCCAGTTCCCTCTCTCCGGTTTGCACCATTACCTTCTTCTTTACTCTCACCATTACTACAATTATTATTACAATCATTCTCTTTACGACTCCTGTCGTCGCCTCTGTAGGGGCTCTTCCCGTATATCCAGTAATACTCCTTGTGCTTCGCTCTCAGCTCCTCCATCAACGCCCAGTAGTGCGACTTGTAGAGCTTCGCCAGGCGCTTGATGCGCTGCGAGCGTCGCTTCAGGACCTCGTAACGAGAGAGGAATTCCGCGGAGGAGAGCGCCGAATTGCCGTTGGTCGATTCAGATGAGGCGCGTTCTCTCGAAGGCGGTGACAGTAACGAAGGCTCAGCCATGACTGAGTCTGGAAACCACCGAGTCCACGAATCGGTGAGTGGGAATTTGCTGGCTTTGGGCGTGTGAAGGAAATTAAAAGGGTAAAAGGTCGGTGAAGGAATTATTTTGCAAACTAGTACCTAAATTTTGTCTTAATTATGCGTAGCCAAAGTATATAAGGTCGTTCGTCTAAAACCTTTTCAATGGAATTTTTTAGGCCAAAACACTTAGTCCCACCCATGGTATGAGGCAGAGATAATTCACCCTCCGAGTTTTAAAAACCCAAAATTCCACCCTTAGGCCAAATCTAATATTAAACTAATGATAAATAATAACAATTCAAATGTATTTTTGTCATTTTAAGATTAAAATTTTGTAAAATAATAAAATAAATTTTATATAAATATAATATTTCATAATTTTTAAAATATATTAAAAAATTTTTAAATTTTGAAAAATTTAAGCAGTCATCGTCGTCGATGCTAGCAACGGTGGTTGTTGATAATGAAACTAGGTAGTCGTTTCCTGCCACTTAGTTTCACAGGAGACCAGATCTAGCCTCCCTATTAGGTGAAGACAATTAGATCTAACCGCTTCTTATTTTGACGAAATCGATCAAATTTAATCATCTCTACTATAAAAAGCAATTGAAAAAGACTGATTTTGGTCTCATCGACCATTTCTGATCATTGTTTCTAACAGCTACCTCAACCAAAACTAGAGGCGGCTAGATCTGGCCACCTCCACCGAATTGAGAGGCCAAATCTAGTCTAACCTCCCTTGAAATCAAATAGTTAAAAACGGTCATTTGGTTTCATTATCGATAATGGGAGCATTTTTTAATTTTTTTAATATTTTGTAAAAAATTTTAAATATTTTTTGAAAATTTTTATATTTAAAAATTATAATATAATTTTGTAATAAATTATTTTTAAAAGGGTATTTTAGTCATTTTATTTTAGAAGTTACAAAACTTGGCTTAAATTTTATCAAAGAATGGATTTTGGATTTTCGAAACCTCAAAAGTGAGATTTTGTTCCCGTTTCAAACGTTGGGTGGGAGTAAGTCTTTGGCAAAATTTTTAACAGATGTTTGAAAGTACCACCTCAGGGGAAAATACGTCACGAAAATAAAATTATAATCATGAGTGACGTGTTCAACCAAACAGTTGGGCCGAGCTGATCAAGATCTATAATTAATTTTAAATTAAATTAAATACAAATATATATTCATATATGAGTTTGTTTATTATAATTTAATTTATATTTAGATTCATATTTATCGAATTTTTATAGTGATATTCGAATTTAACTTTGAGTTTAAAAATTAGATTTATATTTGATTCGTATTCATATTTAGTTTATATAGTTCGTATTTATATTTTATTAAAAATTATAATTAAAAAAACTTTAATCTAAATTCATATTTATGTTTGTATTTGATTCGTATAATTCATATTCATATTTGTATTTACAAATTTTTAAACTATAATTCAAATTTATATTTGTATTTAAGTTTAAATAATTTATTTTATATTTATTCAAATTAAATTTAAAAATAAACTTAAATATATTTAATTCGAACCTAACATTATCAAGTCCAAAGGAAATTATGGTCCAAGCTTACCCCAAAATTGAATTTATACTTAAACTGAGATGAATAACCATCAAAACCTCTTTCAGTTCACAATTTGAAAATCTAGCAAAACTAATATGATGATGTCAGTATGATGCAAAAAATCTTAAATGGTTACATTCAAAGACTCAAATCTCCATTTTACAAAAATAGAGCCACTAGATATGAATGTAATTCGAATTCAATTTAAATTTAAAGTTAAGTTAATCGAGCTCAATTAAAATAAGTTTAAAATTAGTTCAATTGAAGCAAAATTGAGTTCAAATTTAGTTCGACTCGTTAGATTCGTTAAATATTCAAAATAATGTCATTTTTGTTAAAATAAAAAAAAATCTTCAACTCTTATTACAAACTCAAACTCGTGAAATCTAGGCTTGAGCTCACTTCAATCAAACTTATTTTAGGCTCATTCAAGCCAAGCTTAAATTTAATCCCAAATTAAATCAATTTGAATATAACCCTAAGTAGAAACAAGCATTAATTTTTGTATTTTACTAGAAAAATAAAAAATATATAATAATTTTATTTTTACATTAACATAATTCAATTGTTTTAAATATTACTTACAGTCTATTGGCTAGTATTTGAATTTCTAATTTGAACCTTTAGAGCTTTAAAGTTAAGGGTATATCTGATTCGAACTATTTGAACTTAAATTTGAGTTCAAATTAAATAAATTAGATTCGATTACAAACGAGTCAAGTTTGAATTAATATAAATATTCGAATTTGAATTGACTCATATCAATTTCAAAACTAAATTGTTTTTAAATCGAATATTAACCTTAGTTCATCATTATCTAGTTAATTCTTTATATTTGAATCGATCATTAGTTAAACCTTATTTAAAGTAAATTCAAATCAAATTCAATTTTATTTAATCATAATTTTTAATAAATTGAGATTAAAACTTAAAAAAATTGAGATATTTCGAAATATATTTGTTGCGCTTGATTATAGTGTTCGTGTTGTTAGTTTGAAACCGAGTGTTTTGAGTATTACAATATATTACATGAATAATAATTGGTATTGACAATAAAAATGGTTAGGTTTTAAATTATTGTATTATAAAAAATTTACATAATTTTTTAATTATCGGGAGAATTGTCACATTAACATATACAATGCAACACGATGACAAATTACGAACTTTGTTCATCGAAAGAATTATCTAAACTAATTTTTGCCATATATATTTTATTTAATTGACTTATCGTACATCATTTCAATGATAGAACTAAAATATAATTTGATTTAATTATAATTCAAATGAAATTGGACATTTTATTCGTACCAATTTATATAGTTTTGTTCGAATTAAAGTTGAAAATAAAATATGTGTTTTAACGAGCAAAATAGTTGAAGTTATTATTTTTTTACACGAATAGATACATCAAGATAGAACTCTAGGTTCAAGCTCAACCCACCACATCTTGTATTGGGCTAAGTTTGGTTCAAGCCATACAATTGGAGATAGGACCAATTAGAGTTAGATTCGAATTAAGTTAATTCGAAATTAAGTTTTAGTTTAATTCAAATAAGCTCGATAGAAGCGAGCTTGTGCTAGGATTTTTCAATATTCGTTTAACAAACTAAATATTTTCGATTAAAATTGATAAAATATTATTGTTTTAATTAATATATATTAAAACGATATTATTTTATATATTTAATACGTCTGACAAACCAAATCAAATTGAGTTCGAATGCATCTAAATGGAACTTGACGAATTTGAATTCAACTTCTATAAAATCAAAACAAATATAAGTTAAATTAAATTTAAATTTAATTCAATTTGAATTTAATTATTTGCTAAGCCTACTTCTTATCATCGATCCAAGAAAAAGTACGCATTGGATGACAGACCTAGAAGCATTGCCACTCAAACCGCCACGTCAGCTTACCATCCAAACCATGAAGACTTAAACGACTGCCACCCAAAAATAAAAACAAAATTAAAAATAAAAAATAAAGAAGTAGGCTCAAAAGAGGACGGCTGAAACTCAGAGAAATGCTGAGCAAATCAGTGGCATCTGCAGTTTCTACTACTATCTTGGGTCATCACAGAAGGGCCGCTTACTTTGGTCTGAAAAGGGTGTCTTTTGCTTGTTCAAATGATTTAATTTATACATGGAAAAGTAGTTTTCTTAATGATAGTAATAATAAGTTCAGCTTGAAGTCTAGAAAGAGTTCGAGAATGGAGAGCAATTTGGTGACGAAAGTTTCAGCTTCAGCACAACCTTTAAAGAACGCTGATGAACTCATTGATTCTGTGGAGACTTTTATTTTTGACTGTGATGGTGAGAGTTTATTTTTTTGAATTTTTTGATAAAATTTATATAAAAATGAAGTGGGTTTATTTCTTTTTAAGTGATTTTTGAATTACTGCTTTGATTTTTTAGTGTTGCCGGTTTATCAAAGGAAATAGTGAGAGTTCATTGTTTATCTGATAATAGTCAAGTAAATTTTGATGTATCTGCATTTAGATGATGTGGAGTTTTAATTTTTGACGCGGTTAACGTTTGTGTGTGTGTGTGTGTGTGTGTGTGTGTGTGTGTTATCTGGTAATATTCAAGTATATTTTTGAGGCGGTTAAGGTTTGTGTGGAAAGTTCTCTGTTTATCTAATAATTGTCAAATGAAAAGCTTGAGTTATCTTCTTTAGGGTGATGTGGGGTTTATAATTTTAAGGTTGCTAGGAGATTAAAGTTTGCTTTTTGGCTACTTGTGGTTTTTCTGGTACAATGAATTTATGTATGTTTTTTTGGTTTCCATGTTGATATTAATTACTTTTTATCTGTGATTGTAAATGGTTTGAGTTTGTTGCTTATCTAGTAATTCTGTAGTAATTCTGTAAATGATTTCTTGTGTAATTAGGAGGTTACTTTACAGTTTGATTATGTATCATTATGCCAATCAATTTTTACTATAGAGTTCTGAGTGTTCCTTCTGTGAGTTACTATACTGACAATATGTGTTGATAGTTATTATTAGTTGATTTTGGTCAGAGTTTCTATACTATTTGTGATTGGGCTATCAATTGTTGGCTCGAGTTTTTTATCAAATAGTCGCATGTCTGTTTTTTGTATCCACATTTCCAACTGTCTGTTCTGTCATTCTTAAAAGACTCATGAAACTTTATTGGTATATGTTTGTGTGTTTTATTAGTTGAATGATTATATCAGTCAGAGGAAATCTCTTTTAGATATATTGAGAAGCAATCTATGGCTGTTTTATTTATTCTTTGGTTTGCTTTGGAGAGGGTTGATTGCAGTTGAGTTCAGGCCTAAGGTTTTGATAAGGTTTCTTGCCTTACCAATTAATGAATAATTCGCAGGAGTAATTTGGAAAGGTGATAAATTAATAGATGGAGTCCCAGATACCCTTGATATGCTCCGGGCCAAGGTTTGTATATTTTTCTTGTAACAGATAGCATGATTATTTATCAATATTAGCATGATTATTTATCAATATTAGTTCAACTCCAGCAGCATGTGTCAAATACTCAAGCTGTTTAAATGACTTGAAAGCGAATGAAGTTTTTGAGGCTGTCACTAATGTTGATCTCTCATTTTCTTCAGGGCAAGAGATTAGTTTTTGTTACCAACAACTCGACAAAGTCTAGGAAACAGTATGGTAAAAAGTTTGAGACACTTGGTCTGAGTGTTAGTGAGGTTAGTTGATGACTTCTTTGTCTCCATGTTTTTCTAAAGGTCTGTCAACCACAACTCTTCTTAACTCAAATGAATTGTTTTAGGAGGAAATATTTGCATCATCTTTTGCAGCTGCTGCTTACTTGAAGTCGATTGATTTCCCAAAAGATAAAAAGGTAATCGTCACTGAAGATTTTGGTCACTTATTTTATTTTTAACTAGTATTTCATTAATGGTGATGGACTAATTGCTGCTACGGTTTAGGTATATGTGATTGGAGAGGATGGCATCTTGAAGGAACTTGAACAAGCTGGATATCAATATCTTGGTGGACCTGTATGTACAAGTTCCACTTATCATAAGATTCACAGTTTCAAGTATATTTTAATATGATAGTGTGCTGTGTTTAGCTGTTCCTTTCAAATGTTTCAGGAGAAGACTTAGATTCAATCCTCACAAAAATACTGGCATTTATGTTGTATTTATCTTACAGGAGGATGGTGCCAAAAAAATAGAGCTAAAGCCTGGTTTCCTTATGGAGCATGATAAAGATGTAAAGTTCTTTCAGTTCTTGCTTCTTGTTGCTTCATTTCTAGCACCAATTCTTGTTTTTTTTTTTTTCTGACAAAGCACAGGAGAGAAGGCGGCTTTGTATTTGTTTTGCAACTTGGTATGCAGTGATGAGTGTTTATAACTTTCTTCCAAATTTTGGTCATGATTAAGAAGTTTTCATTTGCTGATTAGGTAGGAGCTGTGGTGGTTGGATTCGATCGATATTTCAACTACTACAAGATACAGTAAGGTCCCCAGTTCTTACGCAGAAAATATTCATTGGAGAAAGTTATTTCCTAATGAAGCATTATCTTGCGCGGCTATTTCAAATATGTAAAAGAGATCCCCTCGAACCAGGCATCTTGAAACATTCATATAGAGGCTTATTCAATTATTGACATGTGATTTTGGGTGAAATCAATATGCTGAAACTTCATGCATGGATTCCTAATTACCATTCTGCCTTGTCATCCAACATTAGCAAAGTTGATGCTTTAGTTCATTGGACCCAAGATGTTGATTCTTTCTGGAAACTGTTTATAATCTTCACATACAACAGATATATTTAAAGATTGAAAAAAAAAAAAAATAGCGCCATAGTACTCTTTTTTAGCAAAGACAAGTACAAGGATCAAGGCTTCATTGATTGAGTACGATAATCCCATCTGAAAAATTGTGGTAGCTTTACTCTGTCTGCTTTCTTAGACCTTCTAATCTAACATTGATTCTAACTGTTCCTTACTTTATGCTTTAATTCTGTTTTAAACCGATACACTGTTATGGTCTGTGATGCAGAAAATTGACCAGTATGGAGAGCCAAATGCTTGTTGCGTAAAGATTTTTTATCTTCTTTGATTTTTGTCATAACAGGTATGGAACGCTCTGTGTGCGTGAAAATCCTGGCTGTCTATTCATCGCTACAAATCGTGATGCTGTGACCCATCTCACAGATGCTCAGGAATGGGCAGGTTCTACTCTCTGCTGCTTTTTTTGCATTTTGGTTTAATACCTTCAGTTTCCTCAAATATGAATAAAAAAAAAAAACAATCAGCATGTTTATTTGTTTGTAGGTGGTGGTTCTATGGTCGGCGCCATTGCAGGTTCTTGTCAACGTGAGCCACTGGTCGTTGGAAAGCCCTCAACCTTTATGATGGACTACTTGGCAAATAAGTATGTTTGTGGTCACATAAACTGTCTATTTGCTCTTCTCTAGTAGATATACACGGCATTTACTGAGTATTACTTCACATTCTTGTCTCCTGAATTTGTTCAATGGCAGATTCGGCATCTCCAAGTCACAGATATGCATGGTTGGGGACAGATTGGATACAGATATTCTGTTCGGACAGAACGGTGGCTGCAAAACTCTTCTTGTTCTCTCCGGTAACAAACACCTCGCCTTCCTGCCCCAATCCTCTTCTACCTTCATACATTCTCCTGGTACCTGATCTAAACGGAGTTTTCTTCTCTTCAACAGGTGTGACCTCATTGTCGATGCTTCAAAGCCCCGGCAACTCAATACAGCCCGATTTCTACACCAACAAGATTTCGGATTTTCTTTCTCTCAAAGCTGCAGCTGTATGATCACGTATGTACTCGATTCACAGCTTTGTTTTAGTCGTTTTTGAATCGTGTAACTCATCATTCATAAAGTTAGATATGCAGCTGATAGTCTGCATAATCAATCACAAATGAATTCATTACAGTGTAGTTATATATGCCAAAAATAGGGTTGTATTCGATCTGGGTTGAGTCCAAAGTAAGTCTAGTTCGAGATTGACAAGTTGAGATTCGAATTCAATTTGAAAATAATTTAATTTTGATATCGATCTGGGTTGAGTCCATCACTATGACTCATTTTTACTTATTACTACAATGGTCGGTTTCACAAATTACCTTTTGGGTTAGGTTTGGGTATCATATGAATATATTCGTGTTTTATATTTATATTCGGTTTGAACAAACATTATTTGAACTAACATTCATAAATCCAAATACGAATACGAGCTTTGAATTTTCTAGCGAATGAATACAAACATTTTATACGAACGGTTCCTATATTCTTGTTCAGTTTGTTTTATAAAAAAAAAAAAAAGGATATTATTTTATTTAATAAATAAAACGGTATCATTTTACAATCAATATATTGAAAAAGAGAATTTTTCCTTTTCTATAAAAACGAATACGTTTGCAGTTTTTTATATGGTAACAAATATGAATTGAATTGAATATAAATTATATTATTTTTTGCAAACGAAAATCCCAACATCTCTTATTTGCATTTGGTGAATATGAATTGAACACGAACATATACTCTAAACAATCAATTCGAATACAAATATTTATATGTTCATATTTGGTTTAATTTGTACAAATTGATACATTAGGTGTTAGAAGATTATCGTAATTTTTTATTACCAAGTTGATATAACAGATAACATAAAAAATAATGTAATTATTTTTTTCAACTTAAGTATTAAAAGATTATTTTAATAATTTTATTTTTATTATAATTTTATTCTTATTTAATAAATTTTGTTTAAAATATTAAGGACATTTAAGTAAAATAACAAACACATTATTCTTTTACACTTGTTAATCTTTAAAATAATATATCATTCTGATAATCTTTCGACTTTAGTAGTAAAAGATTTCTCAAACTAAATACATATTTGAAGTTATTTACTTTCATAAAATGGTCTCGTTGTGCAAGTGTACCAATTCAAAGAGAATGTTTTTCTAAATTCTTATGAGGGCGACAGTAAAAATGACACCTAGCATATATCCCATCCAAGTTAGGCTCGAGATGATATCATTGTTAAGTTCAGTTCAAACTCTCACGTCTTTTCGACATCATTATATTAGAGCTTCTGTCATTGACAAATTTTTTTCTTTTTTAACAATTCTTTTGAATTTGAATTATTCTATCTATATTTAACAATTTAAATGAGTTGAGTTCGATTTCAAACTAAGTTTAAGCTGAGACTTATTTGTAATTTATTAAAACTGTCATCATAATTCACCAATTACCTTATACATTCAAAGTCATAAAATAAGATTTATATCATATATTAACCTGATAAAAGAGCTAGTTTATGTCAATCGATAATCAAAACAATTAACCAATAATTAATTGATGTACTATTTAATGTTAAAATAATATATAAAATAATTTTATTTATTTAGTTATTAAATATTAGATTTGAGATACTGAGGATTAGCCTAAATGATAAAAGGCTAGGTGTCATAATTAGGAGAACCAAGATTCGGGTAGTGAGAGCATCAACATGGAAAGGAACGGAAAAATCTACACCAAAGCACGAAAGCCAGGATCTTTCAAAAAATGGATTTTCATTCGAAGAGTGTATAACCACATGGATAAACTCACACTAACCTGTCAATTTGGGATCCAATTCGAAGAGTGTATAACCGCATGGATAAGCTCACACTAACCCGTCAATTTGGGATCCAATTCGGGATTTTCCTTGAGAGGTATCGGAAAGGAATTGGAATTGAATAATATCGATTCATATAGATACAGAAAAAAAAATTCTCTATTGATTCAAATGTTGTACCTATGGGATAGAGAAAGAGGAAAAAACCGAAGATTTTACATAATACTTTTGGTCGAAAAATCAATCCGATTGATTTCGTACCCTTCGCTCAATGAGAAAATGAATCAGCTTCTCTAGGATCAAACCTATGGGACTTAAGGGCCCCGCTGTTGTCTGCTACATTCAAATGGGTTTGAGGTTGAATCATATCATTTTTTTAATCTGTTTTTTTAATGCAAAGGACGAAATAAAAAAAACCTGCAATTGTTTTTTTTATACCCAAGACTTCTTACCTTTGGTTCAACATTCCTATCTCGGGTAGTGAGAGCATCAACATGGAAAGGAACGAAAAAATCTATGTAACGGGTTGGGGGAGGGCATTGGACTATTGAGACTCTTACAACGGTAAAGTTTGGATCTATTATTAAGATTTGGATTCTGTTACAACAATAAATCAACTTTCGATTTGTTTGATCAGTAGTTATAAGTTTAGATGATCACAGATCTTTAGGTTTATCCTAATCGATCAATTAAAATTGATCAATTAGTATAGAAAAGAGTTTTCAGGTATTAAAAAAATACTAAATTGATTATATTTTTTCATAAACAAAATAATTGAGAAAATGGTTTAAAGATTGAATGCAAAGTTGGAGAATTGTCTAATTATGATATTGAATCCTTTTGGCAATCATTTTTTTATTGATATTAATAATAACAATAAATTATAATGACAATAATTGGACCTATAAAATTAGAACTTTAAATTATTTTTTTAGAATTAAGTGGGGTTATTATATTAGTAATATTGTATATTTTTTATTTTAATATTAAAAAATTTACATTAATTACAAAATAATTTATTAAAATAATTTAGTCAAAAATAATGAGCTCCACTCATTTTTTTTTATGTTAAACACATCTGATATCGTTTTTATGTGTACTTATTTACGTTACACTGTTTTAAATAAGAAAACATAAGCAAAATACAAAAAAACCATACGAACTCGAAAATTTTGCACTTAAGGTTTGCAGATTGACTTAATTTTGAATTATCAAAATTATAAAAATACCCTTACATATATAAACCCTTTTCTCCAATGTCACGAGCAACACGTAATTCGTGTTATGTCTGCGAATCATGCATTGTTGCTATAAACCACGCATTGTATTCAATCTTTCAAATTTCTATCATTTTTTTTTTTTTTTTTGCTTCAATTCAATACTAACATAAAAAGCAACCACTCTCAGAACCAAAAAATAATTAAAAATAGTTAAAATTCAAATTTTTTGTCTAATTTTTTCATACTATGATTTTAACTATGAGAATCGTTGTGAATTTCCTTCAAAACTTTTAAAGTTTTATATTAAATTCAAGTAATCATAATAAATAGTATTTTGTTAACAAATTATACGTTTTTCTAATATTACTATTGTATCAATTGTTTCTTGTTGTGATAATGTATTATCTTTCCAAATAGTATGGCATGTAGGATTGAATTCGAATTGAATATATTTAGATTTATTTTTTAATTCAATTCGAATGAGCCATAACGAACTGTATGAATCCGAATAAGAATACGAATCCGAATAGTAATTTTAAAAATCAGTGAACACAAGCTCAAATACAAACTATATGAATCGAACACGAACACGAACCCGAACTTAAATTAAAAAATTTTTAATTATATTTTATTAATTATTTATATTAATTATAATTTTTAATAAATATAAATATGAATTATATGAACTGAATATAAATATGAATATGAATACGAGTCAAATACGAACTGAATTATACAAACCAAATACAAATACGAATTTTGCTATAAAAATATTCAGTGAACACGAACACGAACATGTGACTCAGTTTGGGTTCGGGTTCGTGTTCGCCGAATATTTTTATAGTAAAGTTAATATTCGTGTTTGGTTTGTATAACTCAATTCGTATTTGACTAGTATTCGTATTCGTATTTGTATTCGGTTCGTATAATTTGTCTTTTTATTTATTAAAAATTATAATTAATACAAATAATTAAAAAAAATTTAATTTAAGTTTAGGTTCGTATTCGTATTTGACTCGTATAGTTCGGATTCAAGCTCATGTTCACTGATTTTTAAAATTATAGTTCGGATTCATATTCGTATAGTTCGTTTCGAGCCAAACTTAAAAACGAATCTAAACATATTCGGTTTGAATTCAACCTTAACTGACATACTTATGTAATCCTCAAAATTTTTTAAATAATTTATAAATTTTTGAAATTGCATATTTTTCTTTAAAATGTTTAAGTTTAATATTATTTATTTAAAATTTGTGCTGAAACCTAAATCTTATATCTCTATCAAAAAGTAAAAACTAACTTTATTAGTAAAAGAAGATGAAGCAACCCTTTCAAGTGCAAGATATTAACTTTTTGTTTTACAGTAAAATAACAAATTTTTAATTTTGACTAAAATTTGTGGGCTTTTATGGAGTAGAGAGTGGTTCAAATTTTATTCATCATATTTTAATTAAAGTCTAAGTTAAAATTGAATTTGAACTAAATGTATTTGGGTTTATTTTTAAATTTAGCTCAAATAAACTTGAAACAAACTATTTGAATTTGAACATAAACATGAATCTGAACCTGAATTATAATTTTAAAAATCAACAAACACGAGTCTGAACATTTACTATATAAATCAAATACGAATATGAATATAAATTCAAATCGAATTATAATTTTAAAAATCAATGAACATAACTTTATATACGAACTATATGAACCGAACACGAACCCACACATTGTATTCAATCTTTCAAATTTCTATCTTTTTTTTTTTTTTTTTTGCTTCAATTCAATACTAACATAAAAAGCAACCACTCCCAGAACCAAAAAATAATTAAAAATAGCTAAAATTCAAATTTTTTGTCTAATTTTTTCATACTATGATTTTAAATATGAGAATCATTGTGAATTTACTTCAAAACTTTTAAAATTTTATATTAAGTTCAAGTAATCATAATAAATAGTATTTTGTTAACAAATTGCACGTTTTTCTAATATTACTATTATATCAATTGTTTCTTGTTGTGATAATGTATTCTCTTTCCAAATAGTATGGCATGTAGGACTGGATTCGAATTAAATATGTTCGGATTCATTTTTTAATTCAATTCGAATGAGCCCAGAACAAACTGTATAAATCCAAATATGAATACGAATCTGAATAGTAATTTTAAAAATCAGTGAATATAAGCCCAAACCCGAACTATATAAACCGAATACGAACACGAACACAAACTTAAATTAAAAAAATTTTAATTATATTTTATTAATTATTTATATTAATTATAATTGTTAACAAATATAAATACAAATTATATGAACTGAATATAAATATAAATATGAATACGAATCGAATACGAACTGAATTATATAAATCGAATACGAATACGAACTTTGCTATAAAAATATTTGATGAACACGAACACGAACATATGACTCAGTTTGGGTTTGGGTTCAGGTTCAGGTTCGTATTCGTGTTCGTCGAATATTTTTATAGTAAAGTTAATATTCGTGTTTGGTTCGTATAACTCAATTCCTATTCGGCTAGTATTCGTATTCGATTCATATAATTTGTATTTATATTTATTAAAAATTATAATTAATACAAATAATTAACAAAATTTTAATTTAAATTTGAGTTCGTATTAGTATTTGGTTCGTATAGTTCAGATTCGAACTCATTCAAACCGATTTTTAAAATTACAGTTCGGATTCGTATTCGTATAGTTCGTTTCTAGTTCATTCAAACCAAATTTAAAAATGAATCCAAATATATGCGGTTTGAATCCAGTCCTAACTGACATACTTATGTAATCCTCAAATTTTTTTAATTAATTTATAAATTTTTGAAAATTTTGAAATTGCATATTTTTCTTTAAAATGTTTAAGTTTAATATTATTTATTTAAAATTTGTGCTGAAAGCTAAATCTTATATCTCTATCAAAAAGTAAAAACTAACTTTATTAGTAAAAGAAGATGAAGCAACCCTTTCAAGTGCAAGATATTAAATTTTTGTTTCACAGTAAAATAACAAATTTTTAATTTTGACTAAAATTTGTGGGCCTTTATAGAGTAGAGAGTGGTTCAAATTTTATTCATCATATTTTAATTAAAGTCTAAGTTAGAATGATATTTGAACTAAATATGTTTGCATTTATTTTTAAATTCGGTTTAAATAAACTTGAAACAAA
>JAJEJH010000551.1:0-106109 GCA_026122585.1 Anacardium occidentale
AGGCCAAAGGGCATTTTCCCACCCATAGTTTTAGGCGGGGAGAAAGTCCCACCCGCTCACTTTTAAAAGCCCAAACTCCCACCCTTCATCCAATTTTCATACAAATTCATTAACCCATTTGATGAAATGACAAAAATACTCTTATTAATCAAAATTTATAATATAAAATAATATTTAAATATATTAAAAATTATAAAAAAATTTTATAAAATTATAAAAAATATTTAAATTTTAAAAAAATAAAAAGCCAGCCACCGCCGCCATGCCGACGGCGGTGGCCGTAGCAAATGGCACCAGGTGGCCGTTCTGGTCACCTGGTTCCAAGGGAGGTCAGATTTGGCCTCTCGAGTCGACGGAGGAGGCCAGATCTAGCCGCCTCCTCTTTTGCAAGAGGCGGCCACCCGAAACGGCAGTTGGGGCCAAAGCCGGCCATCTCCAGCTGTTTTCGACCCTTTTTTTGTCGGAGGAGGCCATATCTGGCCTCTCTTGGATCCAGGTGGCCGGAACGGCCACCTGGTGCCATTTGATGCGGCCACCGTTGCCGGTGCGGCGACAGTGGCTGACTTTTATTTTTTAAAATTTAAGTTTTTTTTTATAATTTTATAAAATTTTTAAAATTTTATAAAATTTTTAAAATTTTTTTATGAATTTTAATATATTTTTTATATATATAAATATTATTTTATATTTTTATAAATTTTAACTGTAAAATGACAAATTTGCCCCTTGACTCACTGTTGACTGTTAGATTTAATAGTCAATGGGTGGGCCTTCGGGTTTTCTAAACTTAGCGGTTGGGACTGGTCCTCGCCTCAAACTATGGGTGGGAAAATGTCCTTTGGCCTTTGAAATGTTCCCACATGGGGGAGAGGACATTTCACCTCCCTGAGTCCGGATCAGCGTACCGGGAAGCAAAATAAAATTAAAAAAGAAAGGCAAATAAAAAAAATGACGCATCATCAATATCCTCTTCCTCCGTCCAGTAAGCCCTTGGACATTCCCAAAATTACAACTTTAAACCCTAACCACCACAACTGAAAATTAACACTCGGAGAAGAAACACCGTAGAGCAGAGAGAG
The DNA here is from genome assembly GCA_026122585.1 of Anacardium occidentale. Taxonomy (NCBI): domain Eukaryota; kingdom Viridiplantae; phylum Streptophyta; class Magnoliopsida; order Sapindales; family Anacardiaceae; genus Anacardium; species Anacardium occidentale. Next base: position 1,080 of record JAJEJH010000551.1, read on the forward strand.
CTTGCAGACGAAGAAAAATAGATCTTCTGCATCAATGACTAACCGTAACAATCCTACGCCCCTTCCTTTAGTGGTTACTCTTAACTCCATTGAAGACTGCGGCTTAGAACAAGATTCCCTTGCCGGCGTTGCTACCGTCGAGCACGTCCCACTTAGTCGCTTATCCGATGGCAAGATCGAAGCAGCCGCCGCTGTCCTGCTTCATTCCCTCGCCTACCTACCCCGCGCTGCACAACTTCGGCTCCGCCCCTACCAGCTTATCCTCTGTCTTGGCTCTTCTGACAGGGCCGTCGACTCCGCTCTCGCCTTCGACCTCGGTCTCCGGCTGGTTCACGTTGACACCTCGCGAGCAGAGGAGATCGCTGATACTGTGATGGCTCTCGTCCTTGGTTTGCTGCGACGTACGCATTTGCTTTCTCGCCACGCACTCTCGGCTTCGGGATGGCTAGGCTCGGTGCAGCCGCTCTGTCGAGGAATGAGGCGGTGTAGAGGACTAGTTTTGGGGATCGTTGGTAGATCTTCGTCCGCTCGGGCTTTGGCCTCGAGGAGTTTGGCTTTCAAGATGAGTGTGCTATATTTTGATGTACACAAGGTACTTTTTCCCAATGTTGATTAAATTTTGAATAGAAAATTTATGTTTTTGTATTTAGCAACACCTTACGATACTTTGTTTGATTTTCGCAAGGAAACTAACTAGGATTTAAAAGTTTTCTGTGTTGAGTTGAATTTTGAGCTACCATTAATGTTGTAACTTTCATGATCACGTTTTAGTAGCTAATATTGTGATTATGTATAGTGTATGGGGATATTCATGCTTTACTAGTTGTTAGTTTTTAGAGGCTTATCTGGCCAATGTTTAGGGTGTCAAGTCTGTGGAAGATTGGGGAGCACAAATCTTTAAATGAAGTGCATTATGAGTTTGTGGTAGATATATGTGTATAATGTATTTGCTTTTTTACTGCTCTTGCACAGGCTAAGAACTGAATGATTGAAAAATCACTTTGAAGTCATATGAAATTTCTCATATAGGGTTCATTTTAAGATCCTTATAAACTTAAATGTTTGGTTTACATTTTTTCTGAATTGAAGAGAGTTATATACTTCATCGGACTGAAGAGAGTTATCTACTATATCAAATGAAAAGAACTTCTCTCAGAAAATTGCACAAGATCTTGAATAATTATGATGCATACAGTTATCATGTGGATTACACATTTCAGAATTTTTTTTGCTTAAATATTTTTTTCATGTTTCAACAGCTTGAGCTCCATGATCTTGGGTTACATGTTGTTTCTGTGTACACTTTTGACCTTGTAAATGTGCTAGCATGTAATTTATGACTTGGTCTTTGAATTTGAAGTTGAATTTGTTCTGAATTAACTTTTCTCTTACAGGGTAAAGAAAAATATGCATTTCCTTCAGCTGCCCGGAGGATGGATACTCTAAATGATTTACTAGCTGCAAGTGATGTTATCTCTCTTCATTGTGCTGTAACAAATGAAACTATTCAGATTATCAATGCGGAATGTTTGCAGCATATAAAGCCTGGTAATTTGCTTCACCTTCTATGATTCTCCTTTACTAAGTTATTGAAATTCGTCTAATTTGCCTGTAAGTTTGGAAAATTTTTATTGTTTCACATAGGGGTATTTCTTGTGAATACGGGCAGCAGTCAGCTGTTGGACGATTGTGCTGTAAAGCAGCTTTTAATTGATGGCACGTTGGCTGGCTGTGCCTTGGATGGTGCCGAAGGGCCACAATGGATGGAAGCATGGGTAAATGTCAGAACATTCTGATAATTTAGTGATGCTGCAAGATTATTGCCAGCCACATGATGCCAAATATTTTTCTTCTCTATATGTCAAAGATTTCTCTTCCTTCTTTGCTCTCTCTCCATTTCTCACTGGATAAAGACTTAACTATTAATGTATTAGATGACAAATCATTAGTAACATCCATCCTGAAGAAGTCTTATTTTCTTTTCTTTTCTTACTTAATTGTTCTTATTCGGTACTTTCTATTGTGCATACTGGTTAAAATGCATTTGCTTCTTTGCATGAATGCCAATGTCTCCTGGTTTTAGTTAATTGATGATTGAGTACCAGAGACCTAAAACTTATGTTTCAGTCATAATCTTTTGAAGTGCTTTATGCTTAAAACAATGATGTTTATCAATTATGGAGCAGCTTGTCTCAGTTATAACATAGGGTCAAGTTTCTCTAGTGTAGGCAATTTGGCCAAATCTAGCAACCTTATTCATTGAGTCACGTGCATGTGCTCCTAATACTCAGTGGAAGGCATATTTAGTAGCTGAATAAGTTTATTATGCTCTTTAATCATTATGAATTATACTAGAGAGTACGTGAGAGTTCAATTTGATAAGGTGCCACTAATCTGTCATATTCATTGCTTTAGGTTAGGGAGATGCCAAATGTGTTGATACTACCTCGCAGTGCAGATTACAGTGAAGAAGTATGGATGGAGATAAGGGATAAGGCCATTTCTATATTGAAAACATTCTTCTTTGATGGGGTTATTCCAAACAATGTCATTTCTGATGAGGATGAGGATGAAAGCAAAATGGATGATGAAGTTGAACAATTTGATAAACAAGGCAATGTGAGTGCCCTTCTGGGTTCTGTTTCTGAGCAACTAACGGATAATAACCAAGTTACTCTAGAAAGTTCTCAGAAAAAGGGAATCAGTCTGACAAAGGATTTGCCTAGCCAGCCGCAAGGTTCAGTGTCTTCTCGAAATACTACCTCTAAGCCTGATGGAAGGCGTAGCAGGTCAGGTAAGAAGGCCAAAAAGAGGCATGGCCATCAAAAATCTTTGCAAAAATCAGATGATCCCTCTGCATTAGAAAAAGAAAGTTCTTCACATAGAGGAGATGATACTGCTATGAGTGGCACAGATCAAGCCAGTTCTCGGTGTGCTTCCCCTGAAGACTCAAGAAATAGGAAAACGCCTATAGAAGTAATACAAGAGTCAACTTCTGATATGTATTTAAAATCTAGCAAAAAGCTCAGTGGAAAGGCTGTGGAAATGCTGAAAGATGGATATGTCATAGCTCTATATGCAAGAGATTGCCCTACACTCCACATCTCCCGGCAGAGACTTAAAGGTGGTGGCTGGTTCCTAGACACCATGTCAAATGTAACAACAAGAGATCCTGCAGCTCAGTTCCTTGTTGTTTGCAGAAGCAAGGTTTGTTGGCAAAAATTTATGTTATTTTGCTTCCATTGCTTCCATTGCGCTTGGGTTTCAACCAAGTTTAATTGTAATATGTGTAAGTGGAATGACCATCTAATATGACCAAATGAATCATTTTCCTCAGGACATAATTGGTTTGCGTTCTTTTGCTGCTGGTGGAAAGTTATTGCAGGTAATTTTATATCCTAGAAAACTAGTTGGGAAGTGTGTCTCAAAGCCTATTTACTAATATTTAATTTTGGATTTATTGCAATTTCATGGAGTTCAGTTTATAAATACTGCAAGAAATTTAGTTTGTAATTGCTGATTTTTCCTTATTGAAAACATAGAGCTTTTTCTTTTTGAAAGATTGTCTTTTCCATGATTTATATTTATTGTCACCTCATTGAAGTGGAGAGCATATGCTGTTGTTCTATCAATGATTATTATGCTTAGGTGTTGAACTCAGATTGTGTTGACTTTGCAGATTAATAGAAGAATGGAGTTTGTATTTGCTAGTCACAGCTTTGATGTTTGGGAGAGTTGGACAATGGAAGGTTCTCTGGACGAATGTAGGCTTGTCAACTGTAGAAATCCCCTGGTAAAATTTTCTTTTCTTGTAATCCTTATGGTTCGGTATGCAGTAAATGTGCTTCTAGCATTAACCTAATAAAACATTAAATTGCCTAGGGTTATAACCCTTTTTAAATAATTAACCACCTTAAGGCTTGGTGTATTAATCTGGATAATTTTTAAGAAGTGTAGACTTTGCATGCCTTCACTACCTTCTGGGAAGCCTATGTTCCATAGCAATCACTGTAATTGTAATAACCAACCAACAGGGATAAACAATTCTCATTCCTTTACACATCTAATTGCTGCAATTGACAAATTGCAGGCTGTTCTGGATGTTCGCATTGTGATTCTAGCTGCTGTCAGTGAAGATGATGGGGTTACTCGTTGGCTTGATTAGATTGTGAACTTGAAAACCTGATCAAATCTTAAGTTTTCCTTGCCAATATCTTTTCTCTTACGAGATTTGTATCACTGTTGTTTGTAAAGCATTTGTTTCTTTCTTCTCTTTCAGTCTTCCTTTCATCTTTTCGTCTTTCGCACTTCCTTCAGCTTTGTATGATTTCCTGTCGTTCTTTGTTGTGCCAGGCGACACTAGAGTCAATTGTACAAGAGATTTGTCTTTTTTGTATCTTTCAGAGCGGATATCAAAGAAGTGCCCTTGCAGATCAGTAAATTATCAGCATTAAGTAATGAAGCTTATTGTTGCGGCCATAAACTTGTGCCCTGTATTACCACAAATTTAAATAAATAAAAATCAGAAGTCTTGATTCTTTCGGTTGATTATTATTGATTTATATTTTATGGAATTCACATAGTTGAATTTCTTGATTTAAGTGCTCGCTGACCCGTCAGCATGATCAAATTGCTTGTTCAATTTTACTTTGTCCTTAACATGTTTTCGTTGTCATGCTCTGATTGGTTATTTTTAAATAATTGCCCGCTTACCCATTAAGTTGTCGTTAAATTTAGCTTTGATAAAACCTAAGCACGTTTTTTCATAAAAGCTGATCTCAACCTTTTATTTTTTTGGGTAATCAGCTGATCTTGACCTTGCTAGAAAGAACTTCGAATAAAAAAACAAAAACTTTCCATTTGGTGTCTCCTAGGAAGGGTGCAGCCGTAAATTTTCTTCTCGCCAGTATTATGAATTTTCTAATCAAATCAAGCCCCGGTATTTGTAGAATCACCATTCAAGGAACTATATCCTTCTGAAATTATTTATTAATCATCATTTATTGAACAATTAAAGACCTTTATTTATTAGATATTGAAATAAAATAGCTGTGAGGATTCAGATTGCCACAAATCCAACCCTTTTTTTTATTTTAAATTATTTTATTGTGGTACTGTGAGTAAGCCAGGAGACCCAGGACCATCGGCGTCCTAACTGCTCATTTTTTAAATACCTAAAAAGGTGGTGTAGAATTTGCCACTCGTCACACAGCCAATGCTCCAGGTCCCAATCAAGGCAACTAGATTAAGCCACGTGTAAATCTGCATTCAGTGGGTAAGGTCAGTTTCGTCACAAATCTTACTACCCCACACTATATAAAAGCTCGCTCCGTTTTGTAAGCATCTCTGCTCATGCCTGCCTGACTTCCCAAAGAACAAAACACAAGCAAAGTTTCTACAACAGAAAAATCTGAAAAGGGGTGAAACAGAAATAGGAAAAACATATTTGTGTCAGCCTATGGTGTCCGTTAACCCGAATCCGGCTCAAGGGTTTTTCTTCTTCGATCCAATGAATATTTCTTATTCTGGCTTCAATTCTCTGCCACCAACAGCTTATAATACCACAACTTCCACAACAAGTACTACCGCTACTTCATCGACTAAAACCACAAATACTAATACGATGTCGTTTACCGAAGATCCGAGCAAGAAGATTCGAAAACCTTATACGATTACTAAGTCTAGAGAGATCTGGACCGATCAGGAGCATGACAAGTTTCTAGAAGCTCTCCAACTGTAAGTCATATTCTAATTTTCTTTTTCTTTTTCAAAAAAATATGTTCATGATGGGGTTAATTTCGTGTTGGTAAGTTATCATATGTTTGTTTGGTTGATGAGAAAATTAATGAATGAAGTGACAGTTTCTATTTTGGTTTTCTGCTATGGATGATTCTAGATTTAGTAATTTGTGACCTTATTGTTACTAGTACAATTTTTTAGTTTTCGCAATCTGGGGCATGAATGACTATTTAGTGTATATGTATATATTTTTTGCTAAGGATTTTGAATGGTTTAATTCAGTGTTCGTTGCTTGGTTGTAATAGATTGCGCTTGGTGTATAATTTTGCGAGTTGTAATTAGTGAAATTCAGTGTTTTGTTTAATTTTATCTTTTAATGTGTCAGTTCTTGATGGAGTGGTGTTATTTCAAGCTAGGATAATACACGTGATCAGAATTTCATTTCTTGTCTTTGGCTATACCTTTGTAGTTTGATATTTGATTTAAATTAACATATTTAAATAGTAGAATGCTTGAACATGTGGATTTTGGTTGAAGCTGTGGTCCAGTGGATGCATTGGAAAACATATTTATAGTTGTTAGAAATTAATGTTACTTTGAGGTTATTTGAGTCAAGTTCTACATTAGAGTCTAATTTGTAGTGTCTTTTTTTTCTTGAAATCTTTCATACTAATGTGAAACTTTCTGTTTCATCTCATTTTCTTGGTGCCAGATTTGATAGAGACTGGAAGAAGATTGAAGCATTTATTGGGTCCAAAACTGTCATCCAGGTAAATACTAGTTCATATTTGAGTCTATCTTGTATATCCATACAAAGAAGCATCAAGACAGAACAAATTGTTAATTCTTCCTGCTTGAATTCTCTAGTTTAAACCTATCAGGTATAAATGAGATTTTTTGTGTTCATTTTTCATGATATGGTTTTCATGTTTAATCATTTGCTGAGTTTGTTGTACCAGTAGAAAACTGTAGCTTTCTTGAATTTGGTTTATTAAGGGAAAAAAAGCATTAGATTCGTCTCCTGAATTTCCATAGTCCAATGATTTTATGACAATTGAATATAACCATGCCACCTGTTGTGTGTCATTGGACTAAGATATGTAGATACTAATTACTATGCGGTTGTCTTCTAACTAGCATGCGATATTGTGCTGTTATGTGGAAACTTTATCAGTTTGATTTTAACCTGTATGGCTTGCACATAATAAAGTTACTGCATCTTCTAACTGATTAGTGGAAAAATTTTCAAATTATATGGTGGTCAATTTCTCATTAATAAGGGTTGTAAGATAATATCACTTCTTCTATTTTTCAAAATTATTTAGCTTAGAGCATCTTGGGAGTCATGTTTGTATATAATTCTTTTATTAATTCCCTAACAGTGGGTGCCACATCTTCATCTATCTATCTGTTAATTAAATCTAAGCCATCTTTCTTGGCAGATACGAAGCCATGCACAGAAATACTTCCTGAAGGTTCAAAAAAGTGGGACAAGTGAACATGTACCTCCCCCTCGGCCAAAGAGAAAAGCAGCTCATCCATACCCACAAAAAGCACCTAAAAATGGTCCGTACGGTGAACCATTTCATCTTTGCTGATTTTTGTATGGATATGTTTTAGGATCGGAATAATGAACTCTCTTTAACTTGTACACAAATTATAACCAAATTTTTATAGCATTCAATTAAAGCACTTTCAATGGCTAAGCTTTTGATCTAGTGTTAACCTTGTAGATTTTTAAGCAGTGCTTGATTCTAAAAGCTACTGTTTATATGTGTTCCTAGCAGCTCCTGTTGTATCCCAAGTTTCTGGCCCATATCAATCTTCCACAGCGTTGCTTGACACAGGATTTTATGGTCCAGATTCATCATCAGCTCTTGCAAATCCGTATCCTGGTGCAGCTATGTCTTCTTGGAGTTTTAACTCAGAGCAACCACTGTGTGCGTCACAAGTGGCTAAAGGTATTATTAGTTCCTATATCGTCACTAACTTGTTCTTTTTCTCTTGAAAACCTTATGTTGCAAGGTCAGTTAAAAATATTTATGTTCTAATAATAGTTTAATTATTTGGTTTCTAAGATGATGTTGGATTTGCTGGATCAACCATTACTCAGAATTGTTACAGTGGCAGTAATGAAAGCACTCCAAGACCTTGGCCTGTTGGTGAAACATTTGATCGAGGGGATCATACAAAACCAACCAGAGGTTTGTATTTTACTTATAATTTGAGCTTGAAAGACATTCAATTTTTTGTTGAGGTGCAGTCATCCTTACAACATGAATGCCTGGTCTGTTAACTGTATTATCGGTGACGTGATGTTTTCCTTGTATGCCTCAGATTTGAATACTATTAATATTGTTCTAGCGGTTGGTTATGAGTCTGACAAAGGATTAGGTATGATAAATAGTGGTTTTCATTCTTACCATTTACTAGATCCACAAAGTTCTTCTAAAGTTTACATTTTGCTGTCAATCATCAGGAAAAATTTATTGTCTGGAAACTTCATATAGCTTTGTCTTGTTTGTTCATGATTTATTGTAAGGTTTGGTTTTCCATTTGCTTTATATAGGATTGTAAATTATAGGGAACGTATGATCATTATTGGCTGGCTGTATACTACAAGCTTGATTTAGCATTTGCTATGGTTTTTCATTTTCACGCTATCTGAGCAATGCCAATGTGCATTTTTTATGCAATGGTATTCTTGCTAGCTGCATGAAGGGCATCCTCAAATGATCTGACCTCAACGTTGAAAATGCATTGGCAGCGTTATGGGGATGGAGCAGGAGACTAGCATTTGGATGGGCTCAGTTCCTTTTCATTTTTTAATATACATAAACAAATATTTTCATTGGAATCTTTTTCATCATATTGGCTATTGTCCATGTATATCTCACAAGTTTTTTCGATACTGAGGTCATCCTTTCTTCTTTTACTGTTCTTAAAGAGCTGTAATCATCGTAATCGTGGATATTATTTGTTGACTAGCCTGTGTTTCTATCTGGTCTAAATATTAAAAAGTATGAAAGTATAATTCTCTCCCTAATATGATAATCTTACTTCACTTGAAGTGTTCTTGCATTATTTCATTTCAGCATTTTTTGTCTTCTGTTCCTGGATATTTCCATTAGTGAAAAATCCTCTGCTTCATGCAGTTATGCCAGATTTCGCTCAGGTTTACAGTTTCATAGGCAGTGTTTTTGACCCCGATGCTACTGGTCACGTTGAGAGACTTAAGCAGATGGACCCAATAAATTTTGAAACTGTAAGTTATTTAAAATTAATACCTTTTGTACATTTTGGTGGATGTAGTGATACTTTTTGGTAGTACAAGAAATAATGTTCCGGAACCATTTTCTAGTACATTATTCGATTTTCTTTTCCTCCCTTCTTCCCCTTCTTACCTACAGAAATTAAAATTTTTTATATCGACTTTTCTCAGGTATCATTGTTGATGAGAAATCTTGCTATCAATTTGACAAGTCCTGAGTTTGAGGAACATGTAAGTGCTTTTCCTTTCCCTTATTTGAAGCACATATTAATACGTTATGGGTCACTTTGGTGTTTATCTTTTCTTGGTGCTGATAATGTAAACAGTAGAATTGTTTGACCTGTAATCTAGTCTAGTACTCTGAGCCCCTCACTTTTGTGAATAATAGCTTAATGCATTGATGATGGTGCACTGCATAAAGTGCTAGAACTTGTTTTTCCATGAGGTTACTAACGACATAGAAAGCCATGTCATTGTCCTGAGCATATCAATTTGAACCAAGTGCTCCAAAAAAAATTATTAGATTATGTAAATCTAACTCCCACTATGTTCCTCATCACAGAGTTCTAATCTTATTGGCCAGATTTTTCTTTGCTAAAGTCATCATCTCTGAATACTTTTGGTGGGTGTAATCTGATGAAATTACAGCAGCAGTTTGTGTGGTCTAATATAACATATTCTTTTTAAATAGAATGTTCTTTTAGCTCTTTGAATAGCATAATAGTTGAGTCAGGTAGTATCATCTATTTCTGACATTAATTAAAAGATGAAATGGATGCAGAGAAGGACACTTTCACTTTATGATGCGGAATCAGAGAGAGCTAAATTCAGTGGCCCTTGTAATAATATGCATGTTGCTAAATCAGAAAGTGCCATTCCATCCGTGTAAGGAAAAGGTAAAGGAAATAAGAAGATATTTCTTGTTAAAAGATATTTTTTGCATTTTGATTTATCGCCGAGCTTCTTGCTGAGCTTGAAAATGAATGCCAGGGCAAAATGTGAACTCTGTTTGAGATTTTGCGAGGGAGGAGTTCTGGAATGAAGTGATGTTCATATGTGTATATGTCTTGTCTTGTCTAGGGTAGTTAGCATGTGGCACAGTTGCATAGTAGACTGATGCATTTTAGTTTGTGTATATTGATGGAAAACTCTGTTGTTTATTTGGAATGTGGGGGTAGTGCAAGTTATTTTCGAGGCTTTTTCGTTAGGAGGCTGGCTTGTATAGAAATTTGAGTGCCCGCGAGTTTTGACTACATATCATGGTAGTACTTGTACTTGTTGCTGGGTTTCTGAATGTGATCGTTAAAAAGTTGTACTTTTTTTTTAAGGTCAAAGAACTTATTCTTACCCATAGTTTGAGACGGGAGCAGAATCTTATCCTTTAAGTTTCAAAAACGCAGTCTCTCACCCCTGAAACTATTTTTTATAGTGTTTATAATAAAATTATTATGATACCTTTTTATAATAATATCTAAATCTAGCTTTCTTTGGAATTAGGTTATCAGAAACGGTTATTTGATTCTGTTAATGACGGTATCGATGATGGTGGTTGTTGTATGTTTTAATATTTTTTAATATATTTTATTATTTTATAAAATTTTAAAATTAAAATAAAAAAAATTGTTCTTGAAATGTTACTGATTATAATTATATTTAATATTACATTTGATTAAAAGGTGGAAAACTGAGTTTTTAAAAGTTAGAGGGTGGGATATGTTCCAGTGTCAAATTATGGGTGGGAATAAGTTCTTAGGCTTTTTTAAAACATAAAATAACGTAGGAAAAGGAAAACTCCACGCAACTGTTGACAAAAAATCCTTGCAGGCCATTACAGGGCTTTAGAACCCAATATTGTGGTTGATGTTGGGTTGGATTTAACATGAACCGTTCGAATATGGAATGATTCTTGACGCTCTATGCTTTTTTTAACACAACATGAAAAGAAAGAAAGAAAAAAAAAAAAAAAAAAGTCTAAATCACTCATCTTCTTATCCCTCTTCCTAATGGATTTTAAGAACACAGATCCGAGCTACCATCAAAAACCAAAAGCAAAATTAAAATACCAAATCCAAGGCACCATGGACTCGTGGCCTGCCTTGGTCACAAGCTGTGTCTCTGTGGCTTTTCTGGATTCGAACAAGGCAAAATGACCATCCCTTTTTGAGGGTGATCGCTTCAGGGTTAGTCAGCGAATGAATCATAGAGTGAAATTCATTCATAATTAAATTAATTTGTTTTTATTACATGGGAGTAAATGATCGGGTAACATTACTTCTGTTACATTACTCATGTGGACCACGGGCTACTCGCTACAAGTTTTTCCTTTAAAAATGAAAGTTGAATTTCAAGTTCAATAGGAGGGTTCTAATTCTATAATTTTTGTTTCAATTTGTAATATCATGTGTTAAACTTATTTTTCTGATGAGAGTGATCTGGACAATAAATAATAAACCGTAAATAAGAAGGGAAATTATATCCAACCTAATGCCCATTATAGCCCCATAGGAATTTCAGTTTGTGGCTAGAGATTATAACTGAAATATTCAAATTTATTATAAAATTACTAAAATAAACTCTTCAGTCGCAATTTATGCACTCCCTAGTCCGTGCACTAACAAAATATTATTAGATGATTAAATGATGTTGTATCCCTGAAGCTTCGTACTTCAACAAACCCCGTATCTCTGGCTAGTAGCCAAGGCAATATACAGAGAGTCAACGAGTTTGGTTTTACGTGCAAGAGCCTTCTTAATTTTTTGCTTCAGAGGATTACACCGCCAAGTTGGTTTTACTCCATAACACAAGATTAAAATGATCTGAAATCTGGGATGAATAAGATCGAATAGAAAACCCAAACTGCCGATAAATTCACGTAAAAATCCATTAATTACACCAGCTCTGGAAGAAGCTTGTTAAACCCATCCTCCACGCAAACAGTTTCAGATGTGAGCGCAAGCGTGGATGACAATAGCACAATGTACAAAAAAACATAATCCAAATCCACTACCTATACCTGAAACCCATGTCTTGCTCATAGTTATACATCCCCTGATTATTGCCTGCTGTAGCTAATGGGTGAATCTGCTTAGCATTTGATCGAAGCTCCATCTCCAAGAGCCTCTGTAGTGCCTCCGGATTATTGGCTCCAACCCCAGCATCAGCAACTGAAGATTTAGTAAGCATTGATAGTAAGATGTGTATCCTACTTTCTACAGCCACGCAATGACATGTATTTCTTAAGAGAAAGAAAAAGGAAAACTTTGGTTCACACAACTTGGTGAAGTTAGGTTTTCCACACTGATACATGTCTTTTATTAGAGAAGAACAAAAAGATTTATAAAATAATACCATTAAAATTTAACAAACAGAAACATATTGACATCGACTGTAGCAAACAGAATAGAACACCTAAATTATGGGCAAAAGTTCAATATATATAGAGGAATTCTGTGGTGCAAATCCAAGATTATAGCTATCAACAACTATACACAGGTCTCTTGTCATATAATTTTCTTTAGCCAGTTACTATGCATATTCCACAAAACCTAGTTTTCCATCCAAACCAACTTGGAAATAATTAAGAGTACTGACAGTAACAATGTACACAGATACCAACAAAGAGATGATTACTTTACCTGGAGGAGGCATTCCGTGACCAGCAAAATTGGGCTGCCGAGGACCAAAAGGAAAACCTTGCATGGGGTTCATATCTGGTACAAAACCTGGCATTTGATTGTTTGAATGAGGATTGCTGGAAAATCTTTGTAGTAGGTGAGGTGGACGAAAACTTCCAGGAATGTGCATCTGTGGTAACATAGGATGATGATTATGGGCACAAGGATCAAATGCAGGGAGTCCAGGGCGAGGATGATGGAAAGGAGGACGAAGCATATTTGCAGGAAATTGATGAGTAGGTGGAGGATCGTGATGGATGATGTGCTCTGGGCTCATGAACTTCATCTGTGAATTTATGTGAGCAGGATGAGACTCTAGCGGATTGAATGGTGGTCCCACATGATTTAACTGTGGGTGAAGCTGTGGAGATGATGGTTGGATTTGCATAGTTTGACGCAAAATATCAGGCTCCCTTGCATCATAAGAACCACGAAGAAAAGATGAACCTTCTTGATCTGTAATGAGTCTTTCGTCCGCAAAGACAGAATTTAAAGCCACTAGTTTTTCAGTGAGGTCAACTGGTGCAGCTGGTGAGGGAAAAAATTCAGCTTTGGATGAGTTCATAAGGTGTTTTGTATGATCACCAAGAGCGATCAAGCTATCTTCTTGAGGGAGTTGAATATCAACAGGCCCATCAAAGTCACCAAGCTTAGATTCTAATTCATTTTGAAGCCGTGGTGAATCTACTTCAGTTCGACAATCATCAAAGCCTAAAAAATATTCTTTGCTCCCATCTGATTTGATTTGCTCTCTCTGATTTGATGCCAGAATACTACTTCCGTAACTAGTCCTGCTGGAATCAATGTCAACTTTAGACGAAAGGAGACCATCATGAATTTTTGAAATATCAACTCTAGAAGACATAACTGAGCCTCTTTGAGCAGATGAAGGTGCTCCTACAGATTGTAATTCCTTCATAAAAGCTGTACCGAAAAGTGTTTCAAGTGTCAGACTTTTCCCTGAATCAGAAACATTTTTGGCATTTGCATCCCTCGAATCATGAAGTGCATTGTCAATATTTGCTACTTCCTCATGAAGTTGTTTGTCCACAAACTTGATATCTAGACCAGGGAATGGTGTCACATCTTTTGGGCCAGTTCCCTTTTGCAACAGTGAAAGGAGGTGCTGAGATGCATGATCATCGACATTTGTTTTTTTCTGTTCAGTCTTCGCCTCACCAATACTCCCAACTTGCAAAGAAGACGGCAAGGTTGCATCACTTGTACTAATTTCTGATAGAATGGACTGTTCAAGGTCTTCACATGTAAGGACAGCGGCTGTTTTACTGATGTTTTTGACATTACTATCAGCTAATTGCTGAGAATTTTCGATTGTGACAGAGGTTAGATTTGATGCCAGATGTCTGTCTGCAAGCTCTGGGCTTTGGGCCAGATAATTGGATGAGATGTGCCTTGCAGCCTTTGCATCAGAAGGTTGTGATCCACCTTTTTCACTACCAACAATTAGTGAGAGCAAATCATTTGGCTTGCCAGAGGAAATTTCATCCACTGGCTTCTTTTCTGCAGTAAAAATTTAAAAAGAAGAATTAGAGATAAAACCACATTACTTGACATCTACGCAGAAAAGAAGTTAAATTGCCGCTACCAAAAAAATTCAAACTTTAAATAAGCATATTAGAATACCTTCATCAAGAAACCAATGAGCAAACTTGGAAGATTGGACAGCAAGAGGACTCCATACATCATCTGCTTTAATATCATGCTAGAATCAAAAAAGATATTGAAATGGCTTCAGATACTTTCATGCTAAGATTTTTCAGTTAATCAAAAAGTGATACACTCAACCACACAACTTTTCTGGTTAGGAGTACCATTTTCAGTTACAACCATCCCATTAAAAAAGAAAGTAAGAATATTAAAAGAGTAGTAATTTTGTGTAATAACAATGAGTTGTCCCCATATGAATGGGTGATACTTTATCTCTACTTCCAAATTATCCAATCTCATGGTGACATGTTATTATTAATACACAAATTAGTACTAATTATAAGTGCACATAATTTTATTTAAAAAAAAATTCACTGAGAACTAAAGTTATTAGATGGAGGACATTCGCTATAGTTTGAGGTAAGATGGCATGATTTCATTTTATAATTGAATAAAATTTTCATTATTGCCTGGCTCAGGGTCCTCTCATTGCTGACATGGCATAATTATAATATTCAATTAAGCATTTGATTATGATGTATTGAAAGGGCAGCAACCTAATCCCTAACACCTATATAAAAACATGACTAGATGAACAGTAAAATTAAAGTACACAAAACCTGCACATAATTATGATATCTATGATTTATGCTAAATAGGAAAGGGCATCTCCACATCTACTGTTTTATTTTATGATGTGAGAGTATTGAAAGCACTTGTCTCAGGTCATTATAAATGATCATTACCTCAACAAGACTATTGGAGCCACCACCATTAACTGTCAAAACATTGCCAAAAAGTTTATCAAGAATTGAAGATGACTGATCTTGACTTGATTCAGAGACAATTTTTCTGTCTGTGACCTTCTCAACATCAATCTCAACACCTTCACTTTCCTCTGATGCTTCAAAGGGTTTCAGAAGATTGGAACTCTTGTATATTTGACCATCAGAGACTGCAGTCTTCTTGGACACATCCAAGCCTGAGGTTAAATTTTGAACTTTATCACTCTTGCCATTTGCTGAAATACGAATACTCATACTCATACTTTCCTGTGGATGGGTTGAGTTCAATTGTTCTGCAGATTGCTTGTCTTCATTATTAAATGTCCCATTTGACAGAAGGTTGCCTTTGGCAGGTAAGATACCACCCTCATGTTCAGTACTTCCAACCTACAAAAAAGATAAACAAGATGCTTTTAACAAAACTTAGCAAAAGAACACTCCTTTTGGGTCAGCATACACCAAAGCATAGTTTGTTTACCCATCATGATAAATAAGAACACACATTGGTCAATGAACAACACAAAACACAACTTCATTATGTTGAACCTCTGATCAGCAGATAAGCTGTGCACAAAGAAACAGAACTATATAGTCATGGCCAATTTCTTCTAGAGGATGACATAACCACATCCAGACAGCCATAATATCCGCATGAAAACTTTACAGGCACACAGAAGGGCATTACCCATAAGCAATGGATACAAATGCATTGCTCTGAGCTTTTACCAAGTCCAAAATTAAGAAAGATATTTGCCAGACTTGCACTCTGTTTAATGAACTTGGTTATCAGTGTCCAATAAAGCTGCAAGTCTAAAATATTAGATACCTAATGTCTAAACTAAGACTTTATGAGGGGTTAAAGTCTGCTGAGAGCAGAAGTTGCTGAAAAAGTAAATACAGCAAGGCAAAGATGTACAAACATCTAAAAAGCTAAAGCACAGCTATAAAAGGGTGTAGACCCTACTTATTTAGCTAAAATCTAGGTTCTTTTGAATTTTTTACCTTTAAATGTGACAAAAATAGCTGATGCATAGGTCAAAAGATAAATAGAGCAGAGTGTTAGGATTTACACTATGCCATACTTCCCTTTTTCATAAATTATGGGAAAAAAATCTCCACCTCTAGCAACAAAGTCTAAATAACTAGAAAAATTTGAAACAACAGTTTTCTTCTCTTCATGCAACTAATTTGCTGTTGGCATAAAGTTCAACTATGATGTGTCCTGTTCTTTCTCCTAATATCCAGATATCCATGAAATCTATCCCATGTTCACCAAGTTCAAGTCTGAGGCTACTTACAGACACATAAACTTTCGTAGCCAAGAAAGTCACAAAAGATAACTATAGCCCCAGTTGGTGGTCTCACATATAAAAGTGCAGACAGGCATCTGCAAAATAATGGAGGAGCCTGGGGGCAGGAAGGGGTGCACATCAACTAGGTATTTTTCAGAATAATGGAAGAGATTAACCATTCACCATTAATGCAGTTCAAACAGTACGGCCATCTGATTGCATTATAGGAAATATTTCACGACATATAAAAAGTGATGCAAGTTTATAGATTAAAGGTTCAATATGAGATAAAGCAACCATTAAAGACAAGATTAAAGCAAAAAAAAAAAATTATGCAGATTGTATACCACACTCATTGTATCAGCTACCAAAAACAAAAAAAAAAATACCTCTACCGAAGAAGGATGAATAATATTTTTGGTTCCAATATTCCTTTCCAAATTCGCATTTGAGAAACCTGGAGGCACAAGTGGTCTGGATGCAGGAGTTTGCGACAGGACAACAGGTTTGTCAGAATCACCATTTGAAGCATTAAGCATCACAGCTTTATCAAATTGATTGCTCTTATTTGAAGTTCCCTCATCATCTTTGGAATCCTCAAGCAATGTCATAATATCAAATTCATCCTTACGCTTCTCGGGATTAACTTTTTGCTTTTCTTGAAAGGCTTTCTGCTGTTCCTTCCTCATCATCTCGAAAGAAGCTGCAATGGAGTCATCAAAATTTTAACTTGAATGCAGTCAAAGACATAAAGCCATTTTCCCAGATTGGAGATGTAATAGAACTGGGTTAAAAAAAAAACATTTCCAATAGACAATCATATGAGACTTTACCTCTTCTCTTTCTTTCCTCTTCTGCTTTATCCTCACTTGTACATTCAGAAGAACCAAATGTTTCTTCATTGTATGAGTCATTAGTTTCCCTCCTAGAGTGCCCAACCGCCTAGAAAAACATAGCACAAAATAAATAAGCACAAAGCATTAAGGGAGAAAAAAATCCAAAAATATCAGCACTACATTTCCATTTTATCAGTGACCAAAAACAAACAGGTGCAATCTTAACCTTGTAGGGGCGTGGTGGTTGATATGGCTCATTACTCCTATTGAGTTGGTAGTGATCATTAGCTCGAAACTTTGGAGCAGATGCTCCAGGTGTGTATCCAGACGGCCTTGCAAATGAACCACTTCCAAGAAGTCCATCATGCTCAGGAACTTGCCAAGACCGCCGAGATTGGTTGCCATAACGCCTTCCAGATTCTTCATTGTGATAGTGCAATTAAACAGTTCAGAACTCAAATGATACCAACATTCCGGGAAGAAAAACAATACAAATTAAGATATAACAACACACACAGACAACCTAGTGAAACTCTAGCACCACAAGACAGGAAAACTGAATGCTCCATGTTAACACAATCTGTGCGGTCGCATTTTGAATTCTTCAACATTAAATATTCAAATAATCACCTGAATCCCAATCAGATTGTGAGTCATTAACCCTATCACTCTGTCCTGAAGAGCGACTATCCCACCTTCCATGGATTCCCCGAGAAAAATTACCAGACTCCCCTCTTGTAGGTGGGGATGAACCATACTCATTTCTCCTGAAACTATGCACTAACAACCCACCGGGAGTTTTTTGTCTGTCTCCAGAAGCATCCTCAGATTCACTAAAAAACAAAAAGAATTGCATTAGAAGAATTAAATATCAATGGTGTTATACATAAAACAGTAACAAATGACAACTCTGTATATTAATAGCCATGCTACCTCAAAAGAGATGAGTCAATTCCACTGGGTGGCTTTTTGCAAACATCCAGTTCACTGAATGATAGTAGAAAATCTCTTGAATAGGTAATTTTCAACTTCCTGAGCAATCAGCACAAATTTATTATTGCCAACCAAAATTAATCAAACAAATAATCAAAATTCAATCAGTAAGAGTAGGTTACTTCTGTGGTTTACTGTTCATATCAGCTGGCTGATCCAGAGCATGCCTGTCTTCATTTTCTAAGTTCATTCTGTAAAACTTTCCAGAAAACAATTCCAAAAGCAGACTCTGATATATATTTATATATATTTTTCTTCAACTACTAATTACACCAATAGTCACCAAATATAACGCCCCAAGTTAACCACCATAAACTCCTATATCCACTTGCCTCAATAGCCTCCTATTATATCTACTACTAAATGCTAAACCTTCGAAGAAAAAAAGAAACCCATTGATTTACACCGGAAACACAGATGATTTAGCGCAATTAATAGGCTAATCATCGGCTAGCATCATCCATTAGTACCCAATCATATTAAAGTCCACATCTAGCACAAAACAAGAGCTACTAAATTAGCAGCTGTTTTTAAGCTATTCCATCCTCCGATCCACCAAATCCACAATGAAAACAAGCCTGAACCGCCTCACCTGAAATGCCCCTCGCACTCGAATAAACACAGAAACAACAAGAGCTTCAATGCATCATTTCTTTTTTCTCTAATCAGCACTTAAATCTCGCATCTTACTCGATATAATCCGATTAACTCCAATTGTCCTCAAAATCATAGGATTAACTAGCCTCCCAATAAGATCGGATGAAATAAACTCTAACGCTTTTAGTAATCAAACCAACTAGCTCACAAAAACTAGGGTTTTTTTCTCTCTTGAAGGGGAACAACCTAAATCCAGAGGCAAAAAGAAAGAGTACTAGGGTTTCTCGATCTCAAACCTTTTCAGCCCTTCTCTTTTTCTACGATCAACCGTAAGAGAGAGAGTATCTTGACTCTTGAGAAAGGGAAATTCCTGACACAGAGACTGGGCAATTGGCCCCTCTTACTCGTGCAGAAAGACGTTCTTCACCTTCACATCGCCAACCAAAACGAAAATTATATTAAAAATTAAATTAAAAAAGATAAGGACTTTTCCAGAAAACACGCGCGCCGCTGTCCCTTGTACCACACGCTCTTATACTATTGAATTCATGACTCGAATTTAGTCCGGAGCGTGGGAATGTGATTTATTTGCGTATAAAATGGATTTAATTTTTAATAACCACCCATTTTCCTGATTCTCGTTGTTAAGTTCTGCCCTTATTTATTTATGGGGCGGACCAACTCCGAATTGGAAAACCTTATAAATCAACACTAAATTATTGATCATGATTCATGAAAGGACAACCACGGGACAAATGATTGATTAAAGTTCCATTTTGTGCTATGATTTTGGTTAAATATGTAAATCTTCAATGTACTAAAATGAATAAAAATGAACTGTTAAGCTGGCAAAAAATGTAGATTAAAATTAAAAAAAAAAAGAAAAAAGAAAAGGACGGAGATGATGTAAGGCAAGGTTCCTTATCCAATCCACTTTTCCTACCGCACGCGAATGGAAACCCATTGAATAATCTACCCAAAATCAAGCAAATATTTACAGAAAGCCCACAAGAGCTGGATGTGGAAGTGTCACCTTCGTAAATATTGTCGATGATAATACTATTTTCTCACCACACCTCTAAATTTGGTCCTTTCCTCTTGCCCTGAATACAGTTGAGATTATTACTGTGCGAGAAGATAGACACAAACCCGACCTCAAATGGCGTGTCCGTCACTGTTACACTCGTCTACGTCGTCGTTTCGTGGTCAATTTCCTGTTCTATCGTCTCCGTCTTCTATACGAACAGCTTATGGAAACCCTAGAAACGTAAATGGGGTGGTATCGGTGAAGGCGGCTGCGGGAGGCATTGTGTTGGTGGATAAATCCGAATCAGAGAAGAGCCAACGGCTTAAGACTACTTATCTAGAAAAGATTGTTCCTTTGCTCAGAGAGGAGTTCTCTTACACAAATATTCTTCAGGTAACCTTGTTTATTTATTATTTTCATTTTTACTTATTTTATTATGACAAACCCATGCTTTAGACAATCATCCTCCCATAAGAGACACGTAAATGGGGCAAACATCTGATTAGGAAGTGGCTCATGAATGCATATGATAGGTTTATGTCTACGTTTTAATTAATAATTAAAAACAATTATAGAATGGTAAAAAATACACCAAATGTAAACTTAGTATTCTGCTTACCGTTAACACTGAGAAAGTAAGAGTAGAGGAAATTGAGAGTTGGTAAGATTGCGAAAGAATATTAGCAAATGAGTTCGAGAGAGTTGTAGGAGAAAATGAGGCAGAAATCGGAAGGTTACTGTGGCTGTGATGGATGTGCACCTCGACATTCTAGGCAAGGCAGCAGGCCTGGGGCTCCCGGGTTGAAAATAGTGCAATTAATCCTATGAGGCGAGGAGGGAGAAAATCTAAATGCTATGTGGTGTAGATATGGTGAATGGGAATAAAAAGTGGGAATAAAAAAAACTTGATTAATATCATCATAATCCTTCTTGATAGCTAGTGTTTGATAAGTACAATAAATATTTGACTTGTTTGTGTATTGTACAACACATTGATACTCAGTTCTTACTAATGCAGTGCTGGTGGCCATAAATCTTGAAGTAGTTGCAATACCTCTCTTTTTTTAAATGTGAGCTTTTTACATGTCATGGTGAAATGCACTTACTCTAGTAACAAGTCTTAGTATAAAGTTCTCGCGTTAATTTAGCAGAACAGATACATCGAACATGTTTTTAAGTGAAACAATAACAAAGATCACAGGGTGAGTTGTTGATCACTCATAAAACAAAATGTTTAAAAAAGTGAAAGTAATTTCCTGCAGGGACAATAATCCCAGATGAAATAAGCATTTGGTTGCAGGTATTTAAATGAACTGGTTTCAGGAGGAGACCATCAAATGGATTCTTTTAATATTGTATAATGAGTTGGTGTTAGTAGTGAGATAGCAAAGTCATTTTTAAGAGAATCTTGAAAAAATTTTCAAGGGTTACACTGAATAACAATCACATCTTAGAACAAGAAAAAGTTTCTGAAACTGAAACTTAAACTTTTGTGCTTTATGAAATATTGGAGAGAAAGTGCATGAGTGAAATATATATTTGGATACACTGCTTTTGTTGTATGAACTTCTTTGGATTTCAGCTGCCAGTTTGTGTGCATTACCATATCAATGGTTGCATATATACTTTTAAAATGGGTTGGCAACTGCATCGAATAAATTCTTGCGTTTTCTTTTTTCTTAAATGTGTAATTTACTAGTTGGATTGAATTTGTAATGTGCAACATGGGTAGGTTCCCAAGATTGAGAAGATTGTTGTGAACTGTGGCATTGGAGATGCTTCCCAGAATTCTAAGGGTTTGGAAGCGGCAATGAATGACTTAGCACTCATTACAGGGCAGAGGCCTGTAAAGACGCGAGCTAGGAATTCTGTTGCCACCTTCAAGATCAGGGAAGGTCAAACACTTGGGATTGCTGTCACACTTCGAGGAAATGTGAGCTTATATCATTTCTTTGGTAGCTCGTCTTTTTAGCTGTGTCTTAAGTCTTCTCGTGATTCTTTGCTACATATATCTTGAAGATTAGAGTTTTTGTTTTTATATTTGCTTGATTAAAATGAAATAGAGTTGAATGAAATAATCTTATGCTGCATACTTCTTTGGATGATATAACAGATAATGTATTCATTCCTAGATCGGCTGATTAACTTAGGGCTGCCTAGAACAAGAGATTTCCAAGGTGTGAATCCTAATAGCTTTGATGGTCATGGGAATTACAGCATTGGTATTCGTGATCAGAGTGTCTTTCCAGAGGTCAGGTATGATGCTCTTGGTAAGCCTAGGGGAATGGATGTCTGCATTACAACAACAGCCAAAACTGATAAAGAAGGCCAGAAACTTTTGGCTTTATTAGGAATGCCATTCAGAGAAGGTGGTGGTCCTGTGAATGTAGTGCGAAAGAAGAAAATGAGGGCTCATCATTTTGATTCAAAATCCAAGGGAAAATCGCGTAGATGAAGGCTTCTTCTTCCCCATAGGATGGGATTTATTACTTAAAATTTGTTGTTTGAAAGTTATATTATCAACAGCAATTTTGGGTTCCATTTTTAGGTTGTCACATTCAATATAACAAGGGAAACTTGAAAAGATGTCTGTCTGATGATGCTTGTGGAAATAGTCTTCGACATTTCATTATCCTGTTATTATATTTAACTAATTCTGATTATATCTTGAATGCTTTACCATGCATTAAAAATATTTCTTTATTAGTTTTTAAATAAGAGGTTTATGAAGAAATGCCTCAACTTATTATGATAACAAGCCTGCACTCTCATTAACTTATAGGAGATTGAATTTTGATTACTCTCAAGATAATGAATCGTCATACCAAATGCAACAGATTGAAAGCTTTTGTACATAAGTGTTCATATGAGGTTGAATGCACACTAATTTATCTTTTCAAAAGTGTTCCAACAAAGTATTATTAGTGTTCACAAAAGAAATGAGCTAAGAAAAATTTAGCCCTTTTGAGATCTTTAATGAGGGTTTTGTGTGTCTAGGATTCCTTAGTACTTCCTATCTCTGTAGTATGAAGAGGAAGATATGTAACTGGTCGATTATCTGGATGTCAATTTATAATTTTGGTTAAAGGAAAGTTTGGTGAGCATCAACATACATGAGATGAGAGCTGCTGGGACGATTGTAGTTATGGTGGCAGGTTGCTTCGTGGGCTACGGATTGATATACTATAGCGGTGGTGGGATTCAAGGTGTTGAATTGCAGCTTTATTTCTTCAAATCAATTGAATTTACTGATTATGTTAACAAATGAAGGCCAAGTTTGACATATTTTGTGAATTCACCAATGTTAGAGTGCGTGTAAGTTCAGTTCAAATTGTTAGATCAGAATAAATTTTTTAAAAATTACAGTTTCTTTTATAAAATAACTTATTTTGGATTGAAAATTTTTTAAAGTATTATTTTCATTTTGGATGGTAGTTTGAACAATTTTCAAACCGTAAGCAATATTTTTTAGTAAATATAAATACATAAAACTACATTTGACTAAAATTTTCAATAAGTAACTAAACATTTCACTTGTTTTTTATATTTATTTTATCATTTTTAAAATATATATTTATTATTTATTAAATTATAAGTCTGAATTTTAAAATTTAGGGATGCGTTTGACAAAACTGAGAAAATCACCATCTAGGAATTTTGTAAAAAATAAGGGTACGTTAAGTTGTTTTTTCCGTTATGTAGATTTGGATCATTTACGAAAATGCAAATTAAATAAATCACCTTAGGAAAAATTTCAATTATCCTTCTTGTTCCACGTTGATATGGTTGCGACTAACTGGCAGGCAAGTAGAAGTAATTAGTACGGTGACTTTGGCGGCTAGAAAGAAGGAAGACAAGAGTCAACGGATGACAGCGAAATGATATGCTGTTATCAGATTGGGTTGCGAGGAATGGTTTCAATTTCAAAACCCTCAGTTTTCAGAGCAGAGACTCCCCTGGCTCCAGGTCTTTCTTGCGACCCTTTGATCTCTAGCGGTGGGGCCCTTTCTCGCCGTCGTGACCTGGTTTTCGTAGTTAATCCCCGAGGTTTCTATCTTTTCAATTTTTGTTTCTCTCCGAGTTCTGAGTTGTTTGCTTGCGATTGCTAATATGTTTGGTTGAAACTTTGACTGGAGCAGGTGCTAATGGAAGAACGGGTAAGGAATGGAAAAAATTGCTTCCATATCTCAGGTCTCGACTCGATGCGGATTGTAATGTGAGCTTCCTAACTGACTTATTAGTACTTATTAATTTCTTAAGGCTTCATGTATTTGCTTGGCCCAGTAACTAATGCAATTGCCACAAGTTAAAATTTTGAATCCACTGTTCAGGTTAGTGTGTTTTGAGACCAAGTATTTTGATGATGAAAGTTTATTTTTATTTGTATTTATTGTACAAAAAGAATAAAGAAAGAGAAAAGATTGGGTATATAGTGTTCCCAAATGCTTCCCCATGGTTTGGATTGTGTAGGTAACTTGGCTTTAATTTTGTCTTTTTATTTTCTATCTGGTATACAACCATAAATTTCAAAATAATGTAGGAAGTGTTTTGTAGTAAGGTTTGATTGTTAATGTTTTCCATTTGTTTATATTTAACGTTTGCCTATTTCTGTTCTAGTTTATATACTTTAAGTTTAGATGGCAACTATTGAATGATTTTAAGATATGCCTTGGCTTATTTTCCTTGAATTTTTAATACTTTTGTTTGGGTTGGGGTTTGGATTTGTTTGCTTTGTTAATGTATCTTGCACATGACAGATATGTGAATCTTTGACTTCGGGTCCTTCTCATGCGATTGACATAACGAGGGAGGTAGGTATTGTAGTCATTCTAGATTGCCCCTCAAAGTTCAATCAGGTTGTTTGTTAAGAGGTTGATTTAGATGTCGGTAGTGTATATTTACAAGTCCCGCAATGTGCAGGCTATAAGGGAGGGTGCTGATGCTGTAATTGCAGTTGGAGGTGATGGAACGCTTCATGAGGTGCAGTTTGTTTTTCTTACAAATAGTATGTTTATTTCAATAATTTATGCATTAAAGTGTATTTTTATTTCTGCAACTCCGTAAAATGATTGGTTTACCTTTTTTGGTAATTAATGAACTTTCCAAGGGGGCTTGGATGTATAGATAGTATGGAATGTGTTTGGCAGTTCTTCAAATAAATGGCCTTATATTCTGTTATCAGAGGCCCTGGTTAAATCTGGTTAGGATTGAAATAATGTTCATTATAAGCTCTGGACTGAAACCGGCATCTGAAAAAGCAGTAAAATGGTGTCAGGACTTCCACTTTTCTTTGTTCTGTTGTCTGTATTTCTGATAGATAGAGTGTAACTTTCACCTTTGCTTACAATCAGCAGGTTATTAACGGATTCTTTTGGGCTGGAAAAACTGTACGCAGTCACAATAGAGAGTCTGCTCATTCAACTGCACTTGGTGTAATTTTCTTGACATTCTTCTTATGCTATCTATTTTGCTTAGTGATGCATGTGAATTCATTGACTCCTTGCTATAGATCTCTCAAGAGTATATGTGTTATACCTTTCTACAGCTCATCCCCTTAGGCACTGGATCTGATTTTGCACGAACATTTGGTTGGTAAGTTTGTCATACTCTAATTTGGTTTCTATTCTTGGATATAGAATACCCTCTAGATTTAAGTTTTTTGTGGTTCTTTTTTGGTAGGAAAAATGATCCTCATGAAGCCGTTGAACGCATAGTCAAAGGTATCTTGCCCCTTTCTTACCTCCATGCCATTTTAAACTTTAAAAAAAAATAAAATGGAGAATCTTTTACCTTAGGGGAATTCAAATAGCTCACTTTGATGCATCTGCCTTTTCAATTGTAATATTCTAAGTAATTTTTTCAGGGATGAGATTACGGATTGATGTCGGAGTTATTAGTGGAGAAGCTGGAGAATCTCATTACTTCTTAAATGTTGCTGACATTCATTTGTAAGGTTAATTAGGGAATTCTCAGAGTTTAGCAAAGCAGAGGTGCATTCTGATTTTTAAATTATATCGCTGTTTGCTGTGGAATATTGCAGGAGTGCAAAGGCAGGGTATTATGCTTCAAGATATAAGAGATTTGGAAAGTTATGCTATGTAATTGGTGCTTTGCAAGCTTTTATGGGGCACAAAAACCAGGACCTTAAAATCAAGGTTAGTGTCTGTAACTCTCAAGTCTATAAAGCTTTTACGCAGCTTATAAGTGACAGAAATGTATAATGTTCATTTTTTCCCCCAAATGGGAGCGTTTAGTTTCACACATGTAGCATAATTTACAATTGGCATCCCCACTCTGCTTGTTTACCTATAAGAATGCTGATTGTACTAATTTAACTTGATAGATCTTGTAATTTTAGGTCAATGATGGTGAGTGGCAAGAGTATTCTCAAGTGACTGCCCTTTGCATTGGAAATGCAAAATACTTCGGTGGTGGCATGAAAATTACCCCAAATGCTGACCCATGCAATGGGAATTTTGAGGTGAAATACATTGCCCTAAAATTTCTCTTATCTAATTGATATTTAAAACTTGATGTGGCAGTTATTTTTCCAGTTTGTTTGAACTTGCTCATATGCGTGCCGCAGGTTGTGATTCTTCAGGACTTCAAGTGGTATGACTTTATTCTGAAGTTGCATAAACTGTACAGTGGGACACATTTATCCGTGAAAAATGTAACTTCAAGAAGGCAGGTTCTATCTTAGTGAACAAAAATTCTGTACCATTATTATATTGTCTGACAAACCATTATGGAAGTTATAATGAGAATGTTCAGAATCTAGGACTCTTATTTATTCTGCAGTTTGCTTAATATTGTGGTGTGATAATAAGCATATTTCCTGGTTATTTTTCTAAATGAGTGGTCGTCTTTTTTATAAATTAATTAAAATAGGCTTCAACCACCATGTTTTTGCAATCTATCTCCCTATATTATTGTTGTTATTGGTTTGATAAGAGTGATTTGCAAGGAAGTGAAATCTATAAATACAAAGAGCATATAAACCCTTTTGGTGTTAGAATGATTCATTTGACCATTGAACCTTATCATGCTTTTAATGGGACATTTTTTTTATATTTTTATAAATTATTGTGGCGTCATCTAATTTTCTGCTTCTACAATGAAATCAGTTTTATATGAAAAGTTGTTTTGGCTCAAGTAGGCTAAGAATTGATTCCTTATAGATTAGCATGATCTAATTTGTTTATAACTATTTGGTGCTGTTAGAGCTGGCTTTTAGCTTGGTGTACTTTACATTCATGATTTGTGTTTCTGTGACAGTGTATACTCTATTGAAGTGGAGGACATTCCGGGCAGTGGTAGCATTTTTGTTCAATCTGATGGAGAGCATTTAGGATACCTTCCCAGGAAGTTCTCTATTATACCTGCTGCAATTGAGATGATATACTAAGTGGTGATAAACATGGTGATGGAACCTGGAGGGATTATGATTTTGGTTATATGGTGGTGAGATCCATTTTCACCACTTCACCCTCTACAGATTTTGTGTAACAATAAACAAATTCTAATATGATCCTTTCAACTCAAGAAATTTTAGATTCATACTTTGCTGAATTGATTTTAGTTTGTCACAATTTACCCTGAGGAATCATGAAACGATAAGTTCCCTTTACGTGTTTGAAATAATATTTGTCTTTTGAAGTCTCTGTTCATACATAGCTCTCTTTCCGTTCTTATATGGAATGTCTGTGGCTTAGACATTTAAATAAAAGGGAACCCGCGGGAGAAAGTTTTATAGTCTCTTCTCTCATTGGGTTTTGGTAACACCGGCACTCCCGACTAACTTCAGTGTTGTTTATTGTCTAAAAATACAGAATGCAACTCTTTTTTTTCTTCGATGTGAATTTTGGACACTTGGAAGCTCTTTCGCAGAGAAAGCCGGGGACCGTTTCAACACAATTGAGGCTAGTGGTCAAAGAAAACTGGTTCCAGATGCCATGTCAGAGAAGAGTTCTGTGCCAGATAGAGTCCCACATCGCTAACTCACAGGAAAACGAAATCGATGTGAGAACGAAGTGTCACGACTTTACTTGAACGAGCTCTGTTCTATGGACTAGTACTTCTGTGGCCTTGAGTTCAAATGAGACAGAATATCAAGTCTGCTGGATGAATCGACTGTGGTCAGAAAGTGTGTTCCCAACTCTCCTTTTTCTTCCGTCTTTGTAGTTACGAAATACCTCTCTGCTGGGCTCTCACTCTCAGTAAATTTTAACATTTATGTAGTATTTTTATTTTTTTTCTCATTTCAATTTTTTTATTCAAAAATATAAATTTTTGAAAATATGTTTTTAAGCTAGAACTCAATCATAACTGTTTATTCAAACTCAATCAAACAAAATTAATAATCAAACTCAAATTAATTTAGCTTAATTTCATCCTTAATTACACATAATGTTAAATTTGTTTGGATAAATATTAAATTTGAGTAATATATATATATATATATATTGAATGTTAATAAATATAATAAATAATGTATTATCATGTGATTGAATAATTTAATTATTTATTTAATTTTTAATTTAAAATCATTCAATTAAATGATAACATATCAATTTATTTGTATTCATTCTTTTAAAATCAATAGTTTGTACACCATAAATTAACCTAGAAAGAATAGGGTTCATACATGTTATATTAAAATAGAGAAAAAAATCTTTGAAAGTTTTAATAAACGATAAAAATTGCAAAATTCGCCAATTTGAAAAGCTGCTAAATTTATATTGAAAATAATTTCCTTCTTTGTATTAAAATTTTATCTTGTAATAAATATAGTGAATTAGTTAGTTTATATATTTATTCTGACTTTATCCCATTGTTTCGTTTTTAATATTATAATTATATAATATGACCCTTCATTTATTTTTCTTGTTTTGTTAATTTCCTCAAAAAAAAAAAAAAAAAAAAAAAGAAACAAAATTAACATGGAACAGATCATTGCATAAAATGAAGCGGGGTTTTGGCCTTCTAGATACGGTGTCGTTTTATTATCATGAAGCCGGGGTTTGGCCTTCTTTTTCCTTCACTCACCCAAAAAAACAAAACAAAAAAGGTTTTTCTCCCTCAAAATTCTCTCTCCACTGCGTGCTTAAATTTTTTCGCCATGGTGTTTCCGTACATGGAATGCGTCGTTGGTAGGGTTTTCTCCATTTGTTCTGTTTTTTATTTTATAATTACGTTTTTCTGATTCTTGTTTGATTGGGATCTTTAGTGATATTTTTGTCATTTTTCTTTGCCTTTTGAAATCAGGATATTGTTGATTTTTTTTTTTTTTTGTTTCTGATCATAATTTCTATTCGAATTTTGTTCATTTCTCGCTTTTATTTTTTGATGTTGAGTTTCCAAGATATGTGATGTCAATTTTAGGGCTTTTTCTATCGTGACTGTAGGATGGTTTATTTTGTTTTGGGGACCATTCTTGAATAAACCTAATGTGATTTTTTTCGCTGAAGTGTCTTTGTGGTCTGAGGTTTATTTAGTTTCTTTTTTTTATTAATCAAAGATTATTGCTATATTTTGTCAATGTTGCCATAGGATTTGGAATTGGTTTTTAAGAAACTAAATATAATCAAATTCGGATGGTAAGAATTTTTGTAATTGATTAGTTATAAAGACGGTGATAAAGCTCTTAATCTATTAATTGGTGTGAAAGACGTTTTCCCCTTCCAATTTAAGGATTTGAGTTTTCTTGAACCTTTCCAGGGGTACCTTGTAAGAGCTTCACTTCAAAGAAGCCTTCTTTTCAATGAAAAATTCTCCAAGTATTGATTCCATTATACAAGATAATCTAAACTGAGGGGCTGTATGTCTGTTTTTGGTTGCTACATTGCATTTATCGTTGTGGTAATTAACTTTTAGTTTGTTTTCATTTAACTTCTTGTGCAGGTCTATTCACCTCAGCCTGCTTGTAGTTAATGGTTATTAGGGCTGAAAAAGATTAAGTTAAAAAATTTATCTTGGATTTCTTCTTTTTAGTTCCTGGAAACCAACTAATTCAATTTAAGAAGTTGATAGTTTTAGTGGGTTATGTATAACAAATGGGAATCATTTACTTTATTGCACTTCTTATTTGTGTTCAATATAATTTGAAATGGTCACAACTATGTATTTATAAATTTGCAAGAGTTGAAACTAGGTCAGTGCACCGCCCCAACCCGTTAGCTGGTTTTTTGATATTAATTTTCATGCTAGAGGTTGGTTTATTGGCTTTATTTTGGTAATTTTAACAACTAATTTGCAGGTTTGATACTCAGTGGTAAAATATATTTTCTTTTAAATCTCGTGTTTCTTTGTTATTGTTTGTATTTCTAAACTCATACTTTTACAGGTTTTATGATCTTGATGTATATTTTTGAAACATATCTGGATTTACGGCAACATGCTGCACTCAAACTGCCAACACTCCCCAAAACTTTGGAAGGAGTAATCAGCCAAGAAAAATTCGAGAAGTCTCGAGCCTATAGTCTTGATAAAAGGTTTGTCGTTACCATTTCCACTGATTATGCAATGGATAAACATTGTTATCTGACCATTAAGCTACCCTTAACTTGTCCTCATTTTAGTTTATTCTTTTTTGTTTGCAACAATGTTCAATGCTGATGCATCTATGTAAAATTCCAGCAACTTCCATTTTGTTCATGAGTTTGTGACCATACTGATGGACTCAGCAATTTTGTTCTTTGGTATATTGCCTTGGCTTTGGAAGGTGAGTAATTGGTTGTAGTGTTATTGAGTCCTCCCTGGACATTGAATTATCACAATATAATATTTCTTTTTACTGCAGAAATCGGGGAACATTTTGGTTTTAGCTGGTCTTGATGCAGAGAATGAAATAATACACACCCTAGCATTTTTGGCTGGTGTTACTTTATGGTCACAGGTGTGTATCGACTGCCCAAAGGGCTTTCTTCATGATCAATGAAAATCTGTATTGGCACTGAATTGATTTCTACATCTTATTCTCCAATCCACTAGTAGTGATTGTTTATTTGAAATTTTTGTGCAGCTTACCGATTTGCCATTCTCTCTCTATTCAACTTTTGTGATCGAGGCTCATCATGGTTTTAATAAAGTTTGTATTCCTGCTTGAGTCTTCCTCCTTTTTGACAAACTCTTGATTTCAGAAGTGGTATTGCTATTTTCCTTTTTTTTTTTCTTAATATTGGTTTTTTTTTTTTTTTAATCTTCTTTTGCAGCAAACTATATGGTTATTTTTTAGGGATATGCTCAAAGGAATGTGTCTTGCTATTATTCTTGGCCCACCTATTGTTTCTGCAATCATCATAATAGTACAGGTATGATCATCCGCTGGTGTTGAGAACCAGCAATTTTTATTAAGGATATGTTTTCTGTTTAATTTACAACTTTGATCCCTTTGATTTGAGTTGAATTCTTCTATGATTAGAATAATTATTTGCTCTAGTTTAAGAATTTTCTTTTAACATTTAATTATTTATTGCTGTCTAGTTTCTTTGTCATTGTATTTCTTTTTTTCACTATGATAAATGTTCATTTGCATGGTTACAGAAAGGAGGTCCTTATCTGGCCATCTATCTTTGGGGATTCATGTTTGTTCTTTGTCTTGTGATGATGACACTTTACCCCATTTTGATAGCCCCTCTGTTTAACAAGTTCACACCTGTAAGTATTTATGAATTATTTGTGGATTATTTGTTTGGTTGTATACCACAGGTTTTGATTTATTGATTTTTTTTTTTCTTGGCTGTGTTCTGAAATAGCTTCCAGAAGGAGAGCTCAGGCATAAAATTGAGGGCCTTGCTTCATCCCTTAAGTTTCCTTTGAAGAAGTTGTTTGTTGTTGATGGATCCACAAGGTCAAGCCATAGCAATGTGAGGAGTTCACTCTTTTAAATTTATTTGGTTTTATCTGTAGGGGTTATTGTGCTCTACTATAATCTGATATTGGCTCTTGGATTGTCAAAATTTTTACCCCATGATTTATCTTCTATGTTATTTTGATCAAACTGTTTGAGGAAATGCAGTTATGTTGGTAACTGATGGTTGAGCTGTATTGTTCTCCCTGATTTTGCATTATCTATGTACACTTTAAATTTGATACCAGGTGTTTTCTGATTCATCTCTTATGCATACTGTGCAGGCTTATATGTATGGATTCTTTAAGAACAAGCGAATTGTCCTTTATGACACCTTGATTCAGCAGGTGTGGATGCATTCATTTAGAGAGCAAAAATATATCTTCATCTTTCCTAAATTGTTGTCCTTCTATCTCTTTATTTGATGATAATTTTTTTCTCATCAAACACATGCCTGTGCAGCAAATCACTGCTTTTTATTTCTGTCTAATCAAATGATATTACTCTTGTGCACTTTAGTGTTATATACATATATATATATATATATATATATTTTTTTTTTTCATTTGAAGTGGGTAGAATTTTGCCTCTTCGTACTTTGAATAACCTCTTATTCCAAGAGTATAGCTTCTTCATTATTGTGTTGCTGCTGAAAATATTTAGACTTCTCTTACTAGTATGAAATTGTCTTAATTGATCAACTATTTCTTTGCAGTGCAAAAATGAGGAGGAAATTGTAGCAGTTATTGCCCATGAACTTGGTCACTGGAAACTTAATCATACAATGTACTCATTCATTGCCGTTCAGGTATGCTATAATTGTTTTCCTGTGAGAGCTTCTTTCTGTATATCCTTTTTTTCCCTTTTCTCTATTTAGCTCCCTGTAGTATGAATGTTACTTTGGCATAAGTAGGGCATCGGTATCAATTACTCTCATAGTCTTTCTATGTTCTGGTTGAATACTAGTCTTACATCTCAATAAAGCCTTTCAACTATTTTGAATTCAAGGCTTCAATGCTTATTCATGAGGATGGTCACAAGTGTTACAAGACCATGTCTTATGATGATAATAATGGAGACCCTGAGGCATTTTGCATGGTTGGTATGTGTCAAAACTGAGATCTGTGAGTTATTGTCAATAGGTTTCTGTATCAGAGGCATACTGGTTAGACTCTGCAAAATGAGTGGATGAAGGTGTAAGTTTGAATTTGAGTCAAGGATTTTAAGAGAGGGTTTTGAAGTGTCAGATGAAACATTAATGCGAGGCTTATCTTCTCTTTTTGCTTTCATTTGTGGTTCATTTAACAAATATCCCACTGATCGTGTTTTCATATTGTTGCCTTTAAAATCATTTTTGTGTAATTAACTAGGAATCTTATGCTATTGTAGGCAATGATACATTTCTTGAGCAAATAAATCATAATTTTCATATTACCTAGGAATGTCAAAATAGTGTGAGGTTCTAGATGTTTGAGTCTCAGATATGAACTTCGATTCTGATAAAATTTTCTTTGGTCCATAAATAATAAGTTGACAAGAAACTGCTGAAATTTTAACATAGGCTCCAACATGAGGTTAAGCTTTATTCATGCTACAGATTTGTTGTGCAAAGGTACATAGTATTTTGTTGCTTTTCTTTGTGCATCCTTCAGTCTTAATCTTTAATCCTTAAACCTGATCGTTTACTACACTGAATTCTAGTCAAACACAGAAGTCCATGAACTGTTAAGCATTTAGTTTCTTGCCATAGGGCTGTTACTCATTGGTTGCTAAATTCTTATTTCCACTTGTTCAATGACTAGTATTCAGATATATTACATTTTCTTGTTTCAATAAATTACTTGTGTAAATATTAACTGGTTGTCATTCACTTGTTGAGGAAAATATGGATTTTTTTTCCAATGACTAAGAGAAGGCACTTTGATATGATAACTGGCAGATTCTTACATTTTTGCAATTTGGAGGTTATACCCTTGTGAGAAACTCAGATGATCTCTTCCAAAGTTTTGGATTTGATACACAGCCAGTACTCATTGGTCTCATCATTTTTCAGGTATTTGAAATTCTCATGAAAATGAAGTGGGGAGTATATTATAATATTTTTGCATGAGCAGTTGTCAAAGATGTAGCTCTTAGACGTGTTAATTTATGTGTTCTTTTGATGCTTTTAACCTGAGCAATTTGTTATCTACCATTTTTCCTCCTGTTGTAGCACACTGTCATCCCACTGCAACACCTAGTAAGCTTTGGTCTGAATCTTGTCAGCCGATCTTTTGAATTTCAGGTATTTTCTATCTGTAATGTAGGTAGCTGGTACCATCTCTTTTCTGTCTGTTTAAAACTATTTGAAATTTAACCTGTAGTTGATGTAATGATTTCTGTATGTAGGCCGATGCCTTTGCTAAGAAGCTTGGTTATGCATCTGCTCTTCGTGCTGCTCTTGTGAAATTACAGGTGATTTATTTGTCATTCTTGCCTTGATTAGAATCGGTCAGTCTGCTTTTATCTGCCCAGTCACTTGCAAAGAAGCCCAACTTCTTGAGTTCTTATGCTTTAAGCTAATTTGGGTCTCAGTCTTCCTATCTTTTGTCTTTGTTTCACATTATAATCTTTGGTGATTTAGTTCTTGCTGTTCCGAGTTCTTTGAATTTGTTTGTTTTCTGACCATTCCAAAAATTTAGACTGAAGAATGTTCCTCCGGTTTATTTCTCTTCCTCAATTGGATTTGGGTAGAGCAATTCGTAATTGAACTCCAAGCCATAGCATTTTAGTCTGGAGTGGAAAACTAGAGTATACAATTTTTGCTGACTTAGAAAAGATTTTGAAATGTCTCATGGAGTTGAGGACTTAGGTTAGAATCGCTATCTGTAATTTGAAACTGTTGCAACAACAATAAAATATTACTGAAGGAAATTTTGGGTTTACTGATTGGGACTTGATGGTTTTTCAGGAAGAAAATTTGTCAGCTATGAACACAGATCCTTGGTACTCAGCTTATCACTATTCGCATCCACCACTTGTTGAAAGACTGGCGGCAATTGATAAACCTGTTAAAAAAGAATGATGTGGAATGCGAGGACTGTGATCTTAATTTCCACAATTGTCACGGGTGACAGTTAACTATAGCGATCGCAAGGGTGGCAGCTGTGATATTAGTTAACCTGTATGAGTCCTGTTAGAGCTTACATTTCAAAATGCCTATAAGAACACTCATATGTTAATCGAGAGCTCAGATTACGTGGAATTCACCGAGAGAGAAGCGGAAGAGGCAAGTATGTATTGAATGAATGTATGAGCATATGATCATAGAATTTAAATTTTCCTTGAATCTGTCTACTATTTTTGTGATGATATGGTAGATTTTGAAGTTTTGCAAAGATACCTGCCCATCACATCTGTTCGAAGGTTGCGTCAATATCCAGGAATTGTCGGAGTGATTAGAGAATCAAACTATGGGTCTTTTTGTTGCTGAAATAGGTACATCGCGTGGTAGCCCTATTATTAAATTATTAAATTCTCCAACGGTGTGACTCAGAAAATTTTAGTCTTCTTTGGAAATTAAATATTAGCACTGATTCAGGAAGAAATTTCGGTATTCAGCATTCTTCTAAGTCAAGGACACGGATTGCTTGCCCCGTGAAGTGCTCTATAATTTTCTGAGGCCTAAGGATTATGTCCGTGATGCAACAATAATTTTTCACTCTTTTTTTAAGGATTATTTTCTATAAAAGTTGTTTGATTTTATTACAAATTATTATATATCTTTTTAATAAAGTTACAAAACTGTTGAGAATATTTAATATAAATATTAATTTTTGATTTGTTATTATTATTATAAGAATTACGGAAATAGTTTGTTTTTTTAATTCTTCTTTAGAGTAGATTTAAGTTGAGTTTAGGTTAGTATTTGATTCGAGTGAATTGAACATAAATTAGAACAACTTTAACTTGATTTGAGTGAATCATTAATAGATTTATATATATTTTTTTTTTACTTGTCTTTAACTTAGAGTTCTTTTATATCGATTCTATTTATCTTTAATAATCTTTCTTTTTAACGTTTTTGGTGGTTTCTCCTATTGCTAGTTTGAGTAAGTTTGAATTTGCTCTTGTTCCAGTTTGGTTTGATTAGAATTTATGCCAATTCGTTTTCCTTCTCCTCTATCAATTATCACCATTCCATGTCATAATCTTCCAACCATGACTAGACTATAATCTTTCGACCATGACTAGAATTAGCTTGTAAATCTTTATGGTTGACTGCCACGATAGTAGCCAACACCATCACCCCAAATCCCCCGAATGCGCCACAAAATTAAGTCATAGTCACTTCTATGTTCAAAGTTTTGCTTTTTTTATTTAACAACCTCTTGCAAACTTCAATAGTCCGTGATGAACATGCCTTTCATCAAACAATTTTCTTCCCAATCAATTAATTATCTAACAAAGTTCTCTGATCGCTGTCTTGGACCGAAGCAAAGCCCTCAAATGGAAAAACTTGGCGTGGAACAAGAGTTTAGATGTCTCGTTTCATTTCTCTACAACTCTCTATGATATGTTGCTTCTAGTGTTCATGCCTTTATTTTTAATGAGACCTTCGAGTTTTTGTTTTCTTCACATGTCCTCTTCTGATTAAATCCCGCCTATAACAATTCCTGCGGCATTAAATTGTTTTCGTTGGTTGAATTTTTCTGTTCGTCTTATGGGTTTTTAATTTTACAAGTGGGTCAGACAGACTTTTCAACTTAAACGTGAGATTTTTCCATTTCATCAGACTGTGAGTGAGAAATACCATTCACATTAGGCCATTTGGAAACTTATCTGCCTGTAAGCATTGGAATGTATATATTTATATTGAGCAAATTGGGTAATCATGATTGTAAAAAAGAAGAATCTCTCGTTATGAAAAGCTTTTAGGTATGGCCAAACTGTCACAAGCCACAGATCATTGTCAATTATTAATACAATACAGTCCGCAATGATAACGTTGTCTACTCATTCTTGAGCCCTTTCCAGTCCATTATTCATCTTGATTTCCAATCAAATGCTCTTTTCCATATCTTGTCTCCATCCACTTCAATATACAAATCTTACTTAAAGATTCAAATACATCCTTCCCAATTTGCAATATGCGTTTAAAATATCGATTCTCACATAATGGCTTTCACTCTCCAATCCCAATAAAATAAGCTAAGCCTACAGGCCCTTCTCCTAAACCCAGATTTTTTTACTATTATATATTATTTTAGTTTAATTTTTATTTATCTTTACTTCTTATAAGTTCAAAACTTTGATATTTATACCGGGTCGAAAGTTGTAAATATAAAGACCAAATGCATCATCCAAACTTTGAGGTAGTACGTAAAAAAAGTCTTCAATCTTAACATCAAATTAAACGTTTACCCTTTTCGGACATTTACGTGGCCCCAAATCTTAGACTCCGACCCAAACCCATGCTTACGGACAAAATGTAGACGTCATTTAAGCGGATCCAACGGCAGGCATTTTGGAACTTCCACTTTATATAATTTTTTTTTAAATAAAAAAAAAAGACAGCTCATGAATACGTAGTACGAACGGGAACTATAGTCTATTATTACCATAAGCTGTCTTCCTCTCTCTCTCTCTCTCTCTATCTCTCTCTGCTATTACACACTTTCCCCTTGCCATGTCTGGACACCTCTGACATTTTTTCTTTTTCTCAAATTCAGTATCAAAATGTCTGTGTACGACGCCGCTTTTGTCAACACTGAGCTTTCTAAGCGGACGTCCATCTTCGGTCTTCGCCTCTGGGTGGTTATCGGAATCTTATTGGGTTCTCTTATAGTTCTCACTCTGTTTCTCCTTTCTCTCTGCGTCACCTCTCGTCGGAAAAGGCAGAACCATCACCATCAACAATTACCCAAGCAGTTAATCTCTAGTCCACCCATCTCTAAGGAAATTCAAGAAATCGTTCACCACCCGCCTCCGGTCCCCGAGATTCAGGTTGACATCGGTAAGATCGAGCATCGCGTGGTGTTCTCTGATAGAGCTTCTAGTGGGGAAAGTAGAGGGACGGGGAGTGCCTGTGATACGACGTCGTTTGGAAGTGGGAGTGTGGGACCGGAAGTATCGCATCTGGGGTGGGGTCGATGGTATACTTTAAGAGAACTTGAAGCGGCGACAAATGGTTTGTGTGAAGAGAATGTGATTGGTGAAGGTGGTTACGGGATTGTTTACAGTGGAATTTTGAGTGATGGTACCAGAATTGCTGTCAAAAATCTGTTAAACAACAAGTATAATTACTTTTAATTTCTTTTGATTTAGTTAGAGTATAATTTTATTTTTTTTTATTAGTGATTTTGATCTATATTAGAAAATGGGTTTAAACTTTCAAAAGCTGCGTTTTTGGTGTCTTTTCCCGAGTGGAAGAGCTTGGATTTAGATTTTGTATGATATATTTTGCTATAGTTTCTGCTGAGTTGGGATATAGGTGATTGTCCATTGTTTTTATCTTCATTTGATTTCATTCCTTTTCTGTTTCCTGTTGTGTGCTGTTAGTTACAGGATTTGTATTGTAAAGTGACCTGCTTTTTATTTAAACAAAAAAAAAAAACTGATCTTGCTCGTTTCAAATATTTTTGCTAATTATATAAGCTTGAATTGAATATATGGGCAAAAAAAATTACCTTATTTAGATATTATATAGTCTGATAAGTAATAGTTATGGTTCCTGACGTGGAGATGATCGCATCTTCTTTTTTTTTCTCTTATATTAGTGAAATGTTGCTTTACTTATGAGACGGATATTATCAGGGGTCAAGCTGAGAAGGAATTTAAAGTTGAGGTGGAAGCAATTGGGCGTGTTCGACATAAGAATCTAGTTAGATTGCTTGGATACTGTGTTGAGGGTGCATACAGGTATGGGAAATTTGTTGTTGCATTTCAAAATTGTGATTGAGGTTGTGTTTTTTTTTTTTTTTCCTTTTTTTACTGTCCAGAAGAGATGTAATTTTTTGTTTGGTTTTGTTCTGTAGAATGCTTGTTTATGAATATGTTGATAATGGCAATCTGGATCAGTGGCTTCATGGGGATGTTGGTGATGTCAGCCCACTGACTTGGGATATTCGTATGAATATCATACTGGGGACAGCCAAAGGGTACACCAATTCATTTTATGAAAGTGATTCTACCTACATTTATTTGAAATGACTTATGGAATTGTCACTCAAGGGTATTTTTTTTAATTGAATTCTTATAGATTGGCCTATCTTCATGAGGGTCTGGAACCTAAGGTTGTCCATCGAGATGTAAAATCTAGCAACATACTACTTGATCGGCAATGGAACTCTAAGGTGTCTGATTTTGGACTTGCTAAGCTTCTATGTTCTGACAGGAGTTATGTAACGACTCGTGTAATGGGAACATTTGGGTTAGTTCATTCCGTTCTTTCAGTCCCACTTTTCTTCTTCCCATATTTTCTCAAGATTTAAAACCTTGATTTGGTAGGAATCTAAATCTTATTTTTGTTGGTTTCTGTAGTTATGTTGCACCAGAATATGCATGCACTGGGATGCTGAATGAAAAGAGTGATGTTTATAGCTTTGGTATACTTATAATGGAGACAATCTCTGGAAGAAACCCTGTTGATTACAGTCGACCTCAAGGAGAGGTTAGTCTTTGACATGAAGTTTGTTCTCTTTGCTCCATATAAAGGGCTCCCTTGGTCTGCCAATCAGTAATATAAAATACTATAATACTTGCAGGTTAATTTGGTTGATTGGTTAAAAACAATGGTTGGGAATCGAAAATCTGAAGAAGTAGTCGATCCTAAGCTGCCTGAGATGCCTGCTTCAAAAGCACTTAAACGTGTTCTGCTGGTTGCTCTTAGATGCGTTGATCCTGATGCAACAAAGAGACCTAAAATGGGGCATGTGATTCA
Source organism: Anacardium occidentale (assembly GCA_026122585.1). Lineage (NCBI taxonomy): Eukaryota > Viridiplantae > Streptophyta > Magnoliopsida > Sapindales > Anacardiaceae > Anacardium > Anacardium occidentale. Next base: position 40,734 of record JAJEJH010000551.1, read on the forward strand.
CATGCTTGAGGCAGACGACTTGTTAGTCCGTGATGTATGCTCCAAACCTTTTTCAAGACCTTTCTATTTAATGTACAAAGTATAATGGTGCTTTTATTTGTTAATCATTTTGACCAACCATATATACCTAATCGTGCAGGAACGACGAATCACAGGAGACTCTTCTCATTCACATCGTGATATCATAAAATTAGGTGATAGAAATTTGGGTGAAGGAGCTTCTGATACAAGTGAAGGTGAAAGCAGTGGTAAGCATCATAATCCTAGCAGATGGAGATAGTGCTTTCATTGAAGTAGGTGTCTAACAATTATAAGTCTCTCCAAGTTTTATAAGCTTGTTCATCTTCCACTATTAGTTTTTTAGAATTCTTGTAGTACCTTCAATTCCCAGAAACCAATAATTTGCAATTTATTTTATATTTTATATATATATATATATATATATTTTCAGATGTACCTTCCTCAAAGTGGGATACATTTGTATAATTGTTCATCTTTCTTATAGGAAGTGTAATTAAATTGTTATATTATGAAGTTTTATTTTTATAAGTTGGTATGAAGTCTCTGTATTAGGATTCATTTTCCGACCTTTTATGTTTGATCTCTGTTTAAGCATTGCTTGGTTTGTGGCTTGGTGTCACCATCACTGCCAGCTACTAAAATGGATGGTTTTGTGATGGTCCCTGGCACCAGCTATTCTGATGGAATTTCTTAAAACACTATATCTACATCAGGGGCCAACTCCAAATTCAGCTGCTTCTGTGAACTGGACCTATTATCCAGCTAATTGAAGCAACTAAATTTGCAACAGCTCAGTAGTTTTTATTTATGTATTTCCTGGTTGGACCGTCCGATGAATCCTAGTCTGGTTTGGGTCAAGACTTAGTGATTTTGGATAAGATCAATGGCAGCAGACAAGAATAAGTGGACCCTTGTGTCTCTAGATTTATCCTGCCATTTCGTGTTGTTCATACGTTAAAAGGGCAGCTGTCCTTCTCTTCCTAACTGTTTTTACAGGACTTTTCGACTGGTTAAGTACCTTTAACGCCAGTGGTTCCTTGTTTTGTTTTGGCTCAATAGTTGGAAAGCAGGCAAGAAACTGAAGCAAAAGGTAAGTCTATACAATTATTAATCTCACTCGATCACATATGAGTGGATATATGTAATCATCCATTTATGGAAGGTTATTTTTGTTTTAATACAATTGAACTAAAACTAAAACATGTTTTAATACAAAAGATAACTACAAGGGTAACCTTATTGAACCACTTTAAAAGGGTAGATTGAATAATTTTTATATGGCCTTAAAAGTCGGCATAGCAGCTACAGCGAGGAAAAATTATGAATTAAAATAGAGCATATTATTATGACTTGCTCGTGAACTGAAATGCATGTGATGCTTTAAATATTGATCAGAGAGGTGGGTTGGTAGAGCTATTTTTAAGATATGCATAATTTAGGGGGTACTTGAATTTGATTAAATTATTTTAAATAAATAATATTTGCCAATTCTCTTGGCAAAGTGAATCAGATTTGCCACCCACCCACTCTATATTGGGCTGCCAAGTAGGATTGGACCTGGGAAACGCCCAATACAAGCTTGGTAAGAGCCTTTACTTGGGCCTCTGGACCAAGAGCATGTGGCTCATCACGCTTGAGGCTGATGACGTTCCCCCAACGGTCGGAATAACGATATGGAGCCGTATTTGGTGACTGGTTGAGCAAACTTCGTCAAAAGAAACGTCTCATTTTCTTCGGTCTGAAAAGAAAAAAGGCTAAACAACAAATTCCCACCTAAGGTTTCCTTAAATGACAATTTCCGCCCATAAGGTTTAAAAAAAAAACATATACCGACTTTTGTTCTTTGAAAAACTAAAATACTTTTTAAATAAATTTTAATATAAATAATATTAAAGTATAAAATAATATAAAATAATAATTAAAAATTAAAAAATAAAATAAAATTTTAAAAAATGACCCCCTAAATCTATTGACAATCGGATCTAATCGTTTTGATAACAGAGACAAATATATTTGCTCATCAAAAATTTGATGAAGATAGTCAGATTTGGTCATCTCTATCATCGAAAAATATCAAAATTAGTCGAAACCAAAATACATAAAACTAATCACTTTCGACCATCTTCAGTGGTGAAGACAGTCAAATCTATATATCCCTACCAATTTTTTTATGACTAAATTTAGTGTTCTTTATTATCAAAACCATTAGATTTGACTATCAATAGAATGAAATAATCGTTTCCAATCACTTAATTATATTAATGGTGGTCATCGTCATTGACGATGTTACCAACGATAGTGATTTTTTTTTTAATTTTTTTAATTTTATAATAATTTATTAATATTTTAATATTATATTATATTTTAATTATTTTTATAAAATTAATTTTTTATTTTTTATTCAAAAAAATAAAAATATTCCTATGACTTAGATTAAAGTGGGTAATTGGCTTTTTAAAATTTTTTGGTGGGACTGTCATTTAAGGAAACTTGGGGTGCGAATAGGGGTCTAATAAAAAATTCTTGTACTAGTCTCCTAAATTATCCATTCGTAGGACTCCACGTGCCTTTCTGTTACTAATATTTTCGTGACAGCAAGTGACTCTACTTCTGCCGTCCTCTTCGACTACAAAACAAAACTTCCTTCCTCTAAAAATCAAAGACGCAACAGTTATCAACGCGTTTCAGAAATTTCATACCACTTTCTGGTACCCTTTCAGGTACGAATTTCTTCCCCTTCCTCGCTTTATGTTCTCTGCTAGACATCTTCCTCTGGTTCTTTTCTTTGATTGTTAATTCACTTGTGAAAATTTTATTTAATTTTCCCTTTTTTTGTAGTCGAAAATTTAGGGTTCATCATAACTGGTTAATATTCGGATCTAAAAGTATATCCGCTATCCAGATCTAGCGTTTGGGTAAGTTTTTTTGGCATATAACTAGGTTTATGTATTTAGTACGCATGATGTTTTGAAGTCCTGAATAGATGATGTTATTTGTATGCATGATTATTGCGTCTGATATAATAATTGCATGAAACATGGCATGAATTGAGATATGAAATGTTTTTTTAAATAAATTCTTGATTTTTTGGTTTAGATAATCGCTTGAAAACCTAATTAATAGATGTCTTGAAGCCCTGAATAGATGATGTTATGTTGCTGTGAGCAAAGAAAAGATTTCGTTTGTTGAGAAAATTTGCGTTCTATCTTCACTATTATTATCTTTTGAGAAGTATGTCTATTTTTTCGTGAGGTTTAATTATTTTCCGGTTATGTTATTGATGAATGATGAAAAATTTTATCTAGATGTTAGGTATTTAAAGCCAATCCTTCCACCAATTGGGGGGAGCTTGTTTTATGGATCTCCATAAAAGAAGAGCTTTAATTTTTTAAACCTTTCTAAAAAATAATACTTAACATGGGAATACTTTCCAGATTAATCGTTTTTCCTACGTTGCCTGGTGAAATTATTCTATGTTTGCTTGTTATGACATAGAATGAAATATTGGAACTGTATATCTTTGAATATAAGGTCTGACTAAGGGTTTCCCAACTGTATGCACACATATACACATGCGTAGATATTTTTCATGGTCTCTGATATAATCAGTTATCATTGCACTTTATAATTTTTAGGATGTATGATATATTACAATATAATGTTTGAGGATCTATATTTGTTTTCATCTTCTGCAGAACTTACACCAAAATGAGTCGTCCACAAGATCCACACCGCCTTTTCTTCCCTTTTGGAAATCCTTTCCGGATGATATCATCTAAGGGCTCTCGTTTACCTGAAAGGCTTCTTTCTCTATTGATTTCTTTTGAGGAAACCTTGGCAGAAAGGGTTAGGAAACTTATTCCAAAAGAGAAGGATGAGGTCCTGAGTTTATCATGGATGAATCTGGCGATGGATTCACTCTGCGAGACTCACAGTGGTGTAAAAAACCTAATAACCGAGCTGGAGATTCCTGTGAGTGACTGGGATGAGAAATGGATAGATGTTTACTTAGATATCAGTGTGAATTTGCTCGATCTTTGCATAGCTTTTAGCTCTCAACTCACAAAGCTTAACCAGGGTCATCTCTTGCTTCAGTGTGTCCTGCATAATCTGGATTCTTCCTCTCCAAAACAGTTTGTGCGAGCTCGTTCTTCACTTGATAGCTGGAGACAGCATGTCAATGCAAAGAACCCTAGAGTTGAGAGCTGTCACTCAATCTTAGACAATCTGGTGCAGTCTTTGGATTCGCCCAAGGTTAAGAACTCTGCTAAAGGGAAAGTTTTGATGCGTGCCTTGTATGGAGTTAGGGTGGTGACTGTATTTATCTGTAGTGTCTTTGCAGCAGCATTCTCTGGATCTGCAAAAAGTTTGTTGGACTTGAGCGTTTCTGACACATTACCGTGGGCACCTGCCTTTACTGCTTTGCAAGCTAATGTTAATGGGGAAATTAGAAATGTATTTGGATGTGGAAGAGTTACAGTTTTGAAAGAGTTAGATGCAGTTGATGTCAGCATCAAGAAATTGTATCCAATGATCCAAGATGGGTTGGAACCCGTCAAAGTTGAACAGTTTAAGAATTCTATTATAGATTTCGAAAAGCAGGAAGAGAAACTTTCAGAGGGCCTAGATCGTCTTACAAAGTCAGTGGATGGTTTTTTCAAGATAGTTTTAACAGGGCGTGATGCTTTGCTTTGTAATCTAAGAGCAACCAGTACCGAGACAGTGGTAGGGAGTAAAGCAGACCAGCTGGTTAGGAGGTGACTGTCCATGTATGAACTATACCTCACCTTATATAGGTGGTATAGGTATTGTGTCTTGCGTTCTGTGGTTGTTAGCAGTATACTATCAAGTATTGTGTTTGAAATACGTTGTAGTGTCTCTTATTACTGTTTTCTGGTTTGTACATGTACTTTGTACTGTATAATACCAATGACGTATAAAAGGGAGGTTTGTTCTACAGTTTGCTTAAGTGCCTCTATTTAGGTCTTATAGGGTCTCTGTGAAACGGCAGATTTCCATCTAAGATTTCCTTAAATGATAAATTGCTGCCCATCAAAACTTAAAAAGTTAAGTCGTTATTTTTGTTCTTTGAAAATATTCAGATATTTTTTGTTAAAATCAATAATATTAGAATAATAATAAAAATTAATAAATAAAAAAATAAAACTATTTAAAAAAACAATCACTATTGTAGGTGACAGTGGTTGATGTTAATCTCATCAGATGATAAAAAATAGTCATCTGGTTTTATTAATGGTTGGATTTGTTCTTTTTGATAACAAATAATGTCAAATCTAATCATCAAAGATCTGACAGAGGCAGTCAGATTTAACCACCTCTGTTATCGAAAAAGGTCGAAAACGGTTAAAATGTTTAACACTGATCATTTTTTACCATTTTAGATGACGGAGACGATTAGATTTGACAACTTCTATCATTGAAACGATCGGATTCAGTCATTAATAAAACCAAGTGACTGTTTCCTATCACTTTGTGAGATAAATGTCACCATCGCTACTGATGATAATAATTATTTTTTAAATATTTATTAATTTATTATTATTATTTTAATTATATTTATATTTAAATCATTTTTATAAAATTATTTTTTGTTTTTATTTAAAAGATAAAATACTTTTTTAATTTTGGTCAATGAATGGGTACTTGACTTTTTAATCTTTTATTGGTGAGAGTTTGTCATCAAAGGAAACCTTAGCATTTTTGTTTTTTAATCGGTTCGCCCAGGCCGGCCAATGTCGCCTTATCGTAAAAGAGTTTAAAATAAAATAAAGGCCAAATCATTTTCCCGCCCTAAGTTCTCTTACATAACAAATTTCACTCAAAACTTTAAAATAATTAAATATTCGTTCATTTTATAGTTGGTCACTAAATTTAACGGTCAAAAATATATTTTTTTCTTGAATAAGAATTAAAATATAATATAAACTTAATAATAAAATTAATAAATTAATAAAAATTTTAAAATTAAAAAAAATCACCGTTACCATCCAAATTCAATTAATAATAAAATCAAATGGTCGTTTTTTGTCACTTGGTTATATTAATAGCAACCAATACAGTTGATGACAGTATTTTTTTTTAATTTTTAATTTTATTTTTCAAATTTGTACTAATTTTTAGTTTTTTTATTAAATTTTTATTAAGTTTATATTATATTAATTATTTTAAATTTTTATTAATTTTATATTATATTAATTTCCATCTAAGGTTTTCTTAAATGACAAATCCCTACTCAAAAACTTTTAAAAAACCACATACTTATCCTTTAATCAAATTTATTTCAATTTTATTAACATCTTTATTGAAATAACTAAAATTCCTTCAATAAAAAATAAATAATATCAATGTTCAAATAAATTTTAATATAAAAATAATATTAATATAATAATAATAAATTATAAAAATAGAATTAAAATTTAAAAAACAGTTATCATCATTAACCTAACTAGATTATCAAAAACAACTATTTGGCTTTATTAGTAGTCAAATTTGATTGTCTTGATGGTAGAGACAGTTAGATTTGATATCAAAAATCTCTGACCACTTTTGACATTAAATATTGTTGAAAACTATCGAAAAGTTTGAAATCGATATTTTTTTATTATTCTCGATAATGGAGACAACTAGATCTAACTGTCTGTGTTTGATCTTTAGCAACCAAATTTAATTGTCTCCCTCGTTGAGACGGCTAGATTCAACCACTAATAAAATTAGATGATCATTTTCAGTCACCTAGTTAAGTTATATTAATATTAGTTTATATTTTTATTATATTTATGAAATTAATTTTATTCAAAAAGACTATAATATTTCTCTAATCAGTTAAATTTAATAGTCAACTGTTAAATCTAACCGTTGACTTTAGTAAAGGACATATATTTGATTTTTTAAAACTTTTTAGTTATTTTAAGGAAACCTTGGGTGGGAATAAATCTTTTGGCCTTTTTTTATTGAAGATATTTTAGTTATTTTAGTAAACCTGTTAATAAAATTGAAAAGAATTTGGTTAATGGTTGGATATTTGCCTTTTTAAAAATATTTGGATGCAAATTTGTAATTTATGGAAACCTTGGGTGCGACTAAGTTATTTTGCCTAATATACAATTAGGAAAGCTCTCCGGTAAAGCAAAGCTTGCGCCATTAATATTGTATGTGTCTGTCTGCTTACGATGTTTGTAGGGTCAGCAATGGAAACAATAAGGCCAAAGGACTATTTCCCACCCATAGTTCGAAGCGGAGACAAACTGCCACCCCCAAGGTTTTCAAAGCCCAAACTCTCATCGATAAGTCAAATTTAATATTAAAAATAATAATGTACAGTAATAATATATGAGTATTTTTGTTTTTTTAATATTAAAATTTTATAAATTAATAAAATAAATTTTATATAAATATAAAATATTAAAAAAATTTTAAAAAATTTGTAATTTAAAATTTAAAATTTAAAATTTAAGTAGTTGTTTCAATTTTTAAATTTTAAATATATTTTTAATTTTTGAAAATATTTATATTTAAAAATTATTTTATAATTTTATTATAAATTTTTTATTTTTAAAAAAATAATTTAATTATTTTAATAAAAAAATTATAAAAAATCAATCCAAAAGTGAAAGACTGGATTTTTAAAATCTTGGGGGTGACAGTTGGTCCCCGCCTCAAACTATGGGTAGGAAATAGTCCTTTGGCCAAACAATAATTGACCCTCTTAACTGCCAAGGGCCAAGGCCGTCGACTACCAAATATAATTAATGGTCATAAATATCTAACCCTTTAATTTTATTTATAAAATTGATGATAAATTCATCAAGACTTCTGATCTAAAAAAGTTGAATTTGGTCACGGGTGACCCAGGTTTCTCCAGTGAGACAGGTTGGAAGTTCACATCCTAAGAAAATTTGTCAACTCGCTTGCTTGACACACCTACCAACACGCCTTCACTTCCTCCTCCAAATTAGCTTTTTTCGTTTTCCTCTCGATCCGAATTTTGTATTCGGAGCTCAGACAGAGAGAGATATGTCTGCTGAGTCGAGCTCCGGTGCAGGGGACCATACTATCGTCAAAGGTTTTCCGACTCACGTTGGGCGTTATGTCCTGTACAATGTCTACGGTAACCTCTTCGAAGTTTCTAGAAAGTACGTTCCACCAATTCGTCCCATTGGTAGAGGCGCTTATGGTATTGTTTGGTAATTTTCCATTTCTTTACTTCTTTAGCTAAGAATACCGTAGATCGTTTTGCGTTTCTGCTCTTTGTCGTTTATCGTTCAGTTTTGCTTATGTTATAGTTTTCGCGAGAATTTTAGTTCTGTGAGTAAGATTTTTGGTCGGATTTCACTAGAAAGAATTTATTGTTTCTGTTTCATTTAGTTTTCTAATAGTAGTTGAATTTCTTATTTTGACTGGGCTTAGCTGTCATTCGGTGGGGTAGGGTTATGAATATATGTTTTTAACATGAAGCTTAGATTGAATTCATCTATATGTCATCCTTCAAGTATTCCGGAACTTACCTTTGGCTGTATCCTAATTCGGTGTTGAAGATTTTCACACCACTGAGATTTGAGGTTAATATTTGTAATGTTTTGGAGCTTAAAGCATATGCTTTAGTTGGTAAAATAAACTATCATTTAATTTATGTGAAAATGGTTTAGGACTGCAATCTATCCATCACAGCCTTTAAAATTCATTAAGTTCTTATGATTCCCCTTTTAGTGTGTGCTGGGGATTAAAATTGTGATAGTATCCTAGTTGAAGAGATTGATAGAAATATCTTTTTTCTTTTTAGTTTTGATTTCTCTTTGTTATAAAAAAATGTGAAGGAGGATATGATTTTCGTTTTTTTCCATTTCCTCAGTGCTGCTGTAAATTCTGAGACACGGCAGCAGGTGGCCATTAAGAAGATTGGTAATGCATTTGATAATAGAATTGATTCTAAGAGGACATTGCGAGAAATTAAACTTCTTCTACACATGGATCATGAAAATGTGAGTTCAGCAAGATTTCCAATTTTCACATGTGAATATTTCAATTGAAGGATGATATCCCAGAAAATATTTGTTCTTTATGTTTCGGATGATAAGTTTGAGAATAAATTCTAAATTTCTTACTGTTTTGGTTGGGTTATCTTGATTCTCCACTTGGACTTAGTCCTATTGGAATGTCCCTGTTCTTTTATCAAGGCATGAACTTGTGTAAGAATTGTGGAATTCTGATTTCTTATGACTATAGACTTACTGCTATTTCTTTATACGCTGCAGGTGATTTCCATCAAAGACATTATACGGCCCCCACAGAGGGAGAACTTTAATGATGTATACATAGTTTATGAATTAATGGACACTGATCTGCATCAAATTATACGATCCAACCAAGAATTGACAGATGATCATTGTCGGGTTGGCATCATATACTTTTCATCAATGCTTATAAGATTTTAGGTTCAATTATTTTCTCTAATTGATTGCTTTTGAATGCTTATGTTCTATCTTCGTTATATGTTTTACATGTTTGTTTTCCTTCAGAAATGGTGATTACCTGAAGGTGGACCTTACAGTACTCCTGTGCAGTGGTCTTGGGCATGTTTATTTTTCTAGATACTGAAGCAAGATGGTTATTTTGTAAATAATGAATGACCTCCTTATGACATATGTGTTGCAGCAATATTTAGTTAATTTTAATGATCATCCTGACAGTGGGATCTTTTATTCTGATTATAGTTTGCCTTTTGTCTTAAAAGTCAAGTGTTATCATTTTGAGTTTAGAAGAAGGATTTTTATTTTTCTGTAGGTGTTTTTCATTTTTGGAAAGGAAAATGCTGCATTGGTTGATTATTGATTACCACTTTTGCAGTACTTTCTCTATCAGTTGTTACGAGGGCTGAAATACGTGCATTCAGCAAATGTTTTGCATCGTGATTTAAAACCCAGCAATTTGCTCCTGAACGCAAATTGTGATCTTAAGATAGGAGATTTTGGGCTTGCAAGGACGACCTCAGAAACAGATTTCATGACTGAGTATGTTGTTACTCGTTGGTACCGAGCACCAGAGCTGCTTCTTAATTGTTCAGAGTATACTGCAGCAATCGATATCTGGTCAGTGGGTTGCATACTTGGTGAAATTATGACAAGACAACCCCTGTTCCCGGGCAAAGATTATGTCCATCAGTTGAGGCTGATCACAGAGGTATGATCAGAATTTGCTCATAGCAATAACTTTTCTAAGACAATTAACATTTTCTCTCTGCATTGCAGTGCCTTTTTCCTTGTTCTATGTTTCTTTTGTGTTTTTTTCCTGCACCCCTCTCAGGCTTCTTAACCACAGTTCGCCTGTGGGCCATTACTCATGGTCTTGTTCTCACTCTGCATAATCTTCCATCTAACTGTAAGGGTTAAAGCTGTATCATCTTAATATTCTTGCTCTGTTCTGTTGGCTGCTTTAGCATAGACTTAAATATTTTCTATAAGGACATCTGTGTTTCGTTAGCAGACTTGAAGATCTTCAAGGAGTGAATTGTACTATGAAAAACTGATTTTGCTTATTCATCTATTGCTCAAATGTCGGTTGTAGCAGTTGCATATGACAGATGTGCAATTTTTTCATTTCTTTAGTTGTTTATTTATTTAGTTTTTTGTCTGGGGGATGAATACAGAGCCAACTTTCAACTTTCAACCTTTAAAAAGGAGAGGGAAAGAAAATTTTAGATATCAAAGACTATTCCTCTGCACTCATATTCTTTTTGCTCTATATGGCTGATGATAATACAATTTGCTAAACTGACGTGATCTATGCAGTCCTATCTGATCATAGCTGCACCCATTTGTATCTTTTTCTAATATGTAGATCAGCAAAAATTCTCTTTGCCATAACGTTATGCTATGCTTTAACTTACTTTTATTCACGTGGATGCCAAAAATGGTGGTCATTTGTTGTTTTCCATCTGAATATAGATCAAATGTGTTTTAGGTAACTTGCTACTTATTCAATTAATTTTCTTGAATAGCTTTTAGGTTCGCCTGATGAATCCAGCCTTGGCTTTCTACGAAGTGATAACGCCAGAAGATATGTTAGAATGCTGCCACAGTACCCAAAGCAAAATTTCTCTGGCAGATTTCCTAACAAATCTCCTGGTGTAGTTGACTTGCTAGAGAAGATGCTTGTGTTTGATCCAAACAGGCGGATTACAGGTATAATGAGAAATGATTTACGCCTCCATTTGTTGGTTTAATGAGTTTTTGTTGACCTTAGGATTCAAGATAAATGGATGCTGTGATTGATTGTAATGCAATATATGCAATATGCAAACTAGATTATCATCATAAAAGTTGCTCCATGCTTGTGTTTTGTCAGATTGTTTTCTGTGTAACTGTTATTTTTTTACATATGGTTTGCAGTTGATGAAGCTTTGTGCCACCCATATTTAGCACCCCTTCATGATATCAATGAGGAACCTGTCTGTCCAAGGCCATTCAGTTTTGATTTTGAGCATCCATCTTTTACTGAAGAAAATATCAAGGAGCTTATCTATAGGGAGTCTGTAAAATTCAACCCAGATCCAGCTCATTGAGGATGATGTGATCATTTTTTTTTTTGGTAATTTATGATGTGACATTTGATGTACATGAAGTGCACTATATATAACCATTGGGTCCTCCAAATTGAAAAAATAAAAAGTTCTGTGGAAATAGTGATATTCATCTAACAATTATTGCAATTGTTCATTCATCATTTGTGCCTAATCTCTCTATATTTATAAAGTTGCTGGTTCTTCTATAAGATTATAGATCTAGGAACCTTTAGTTCTGTGATTGATGCTGCAGGTATTTTGTTCCGCTGCATGGTGAGAGAGTGTCCGGGATATATGCATATTGTGGAGCAGATATCCTGAGTAAAGTTATTTTCTTAGGTAGGCTGATCTTATTTTCTTACATATTAATATACTATGTTTATGTTACAACACTTTCAGAAATCTGAATGTGTAAAGCAAAACCTTTTTTATTTTTTATCATCATTTACTGAACTAACCCATTGCAAAATCATAAGAATCTTAGTGGTTGCTAGACACAGCCTTTTGTTTTTTTACAAGTAGCGATGTATAGAGCTCACTCTTATAATTATTTTGCAAGTACTAAACATAAAGAGAAAATTCATATATAATTCATTCCATAGGTACATTGTTTCAACTCCACCAAATCTATAGGCAGTTTTTCAGCCGGAAAGTCACAGGCCGTGATTTTCTCTGGTCCTTGATCAGTTAACAGGTCACAAGGTCGAGGAGTAACAACACTAGTCATCCCTGCAATATCAGTGCAAGTCCATGGCACCTTCTTGGCTTTGGCTGCCATTCCAATTGTCGTATTAGCAATGCAGATACCTGTAAACGGGTCTCCAGAAATTCCTTCCAATCTAGCGGCCATTGACACATTTTCTGCTACAATGTCCCTGTAATTAATCCCTTGAATCACAGGTAATGCGTTTGGATCGTAGTGATTATCAGCATGTGAGCCATAATTGCCAGTCATCCAGAATGCCCATTTCATGGTGTGCAATTTCATATTTTTAACATATATATCCTTCACATATCCTCCTCTCCCTATAGCTGTCTTGATCCTTACCCCAGATTCCGTATGGATGGCTGTGATGTCTTCTGCTCTCACATCTTGTATTCCTCCTGACATCTCACTTCCCAGTGCTATGGTCGCACTGTATGGTGAAATGCATGTGAGCCTTCTGATTATCAATTGCTTTGTTGGCATCCCAAATGCAATTCCATACTCATCCCAACCACTCTTCACTGCTACGCAGTCGTCCCCAGATACAATGTAGCAGTCCTCAATTCTCGTATTGGTGCAAGAATCTGGGTTGATGCCATCGGTGTTTGGAGATGTTACTGGAGCAATTATGGTGATGCCTTGGATAAGAATATTACTGCAATTCATTTTTCAAATTACAACTTCGAAGATGAATTTAACTAAGCCAGTAGGATATTTAAGAGGACGTATAATATACCTGCTGTAAACAGGATGAACATTCCATGATGGGGAATTTAGAAGCGTCAGATTTGAAATTTGGATACTTTCTGAGAACATGAGTTCAATTAGGTAAGGTCGTGTGTATTTTAGCTTGCTCTTATGAAATTTCTGCCACCAGAATGCACCCTGGCCGTCGATTGTGCCATTGTCCCCTGATACCCAAATGGGGTTTTGCTTGTAAAATTCAATCAGAAAATAAGGTAAACACTTGGTACCCAGTAAAGCTCAAATTCTCCAGTTACCTGTAATAATAACGTCCGTAAGATTTGTTCCAAATATAAGACTCATAAATCTTCCCCCAGGCGCATCCCTTCCTCGACCGTACGATGGCAGAGGTTTGAGCACAGGCCATTCAGTCATATCCTAAATCCAGTAAATAATCCCTTTTTAATAAGAAAGATATCATAATAGTAAAGAAAAGTTGGTTTTGGAGTTGGGATTTTTTGACGAAGTGAAACCTGAGAGCCAAGAATAACAGCATCCTTGTGAAGATAGAGAGTGAAATGACTGATAACATTAAAGCTGCCGGTTAACCATTTTCCAGCAGGAACATATAGCTGAGCTCCACCGTTTGATGCATACTGACTCAGCTGATTCATTGCATCCTGAAAGGCCTTTGTATTCGATGTTGTGCCATCTCCAACTCCCCCAAAATCAGTTATTGACGCGCTGTGCGCTCTGCAACTTATGGCACTGTACTCGAACGAGTCTAGTATCTTCACTCGTCTGCTTTCACCGCCAATTGGGCTTAGCAATGCCACCACAACAAGAAGATGCAGCATCTTCTTTACCTGTAAAATAAGTGAAAAAGGACAAGCTCAGTTGGTTTAAATGATTATATCGAAACATGCATACATATATATATCAGTATATAAGACTGTTCATATGAACAAAATGAACAAAAAATGAAAGGACAAAGGGTCAAGAGTGGTACTTGGGCTCTCATGAAGCTTATCCATAGCAACTCCATTGTCTGGAAGGAAAGTTGAGAAATTGTTTTGTGGTTTTGCAGAAACAAATGGAGTATATGTATATATATAGACAGGACAAAGCTGCAAACTTTAATCTCAGTCCGTGGCTTCGCCTTTTAAGCAATTGTTGTCGTTCTTTGAAGCGAAGTAATGCTTTTGGTGTCAATTTAATGCGTGAACATTCCAATGTCACTTCTCAGTAATTACCATCATTGTCTCTTTCAAACTTTACCACTTGTTTTTATTTCATACATTCCCTTTAATTTTCATTCAAGATTTCAAACATCTGGATCATCGCCACTAATTAATTGTCAACAATGTCAGTCTCCACCGGACTTCAAGCAGAGTTCTTGGATTTTTGCTTAGTAAAACAGAAACCGAATTCAGCAATGGGAAAGCCATAGCAGGAATCTGTGGGCTCTGTTTCTAAAAACTGGCGCTCGTGAGTGTCAGTCAGAGGATGTTGGAAAGTAGTTAATGAACCCCACAAAACCTACCCTTTCTCGATCTTGTCTTCTATGCTCATCTCGTGATGAGCCTGCCCACGCCTCACCCCACTACTGCCGACCCACATCACGGGTCACAAAAAATTGAAATGGTGGGACCTTTTCACTAATATTTAAGATTATCCTTGGAAAATTTTATAAGCCAAGATTGGATAATGGTGGTGCCAATGCCATCACCACCGCGCGTTCATCCTGTATCTTCATTCACGAGACTTGCTTTATATTATTGTCGATTTGAAACCAAATGCAACTTTTTCACTCATTGGTGCGCTTCACATGGCTCCTGTCCATGTTTTTATGATGACATTTGTCTCATTCTCATGACCTAATTTTTAGAAATACAAACTCTAAATTATATAGATCAATCAGTGAAGACTTTTTTGTCAATAGATTTGATGTAAACTTCAAATAAAACATTCTATGCAATTATGCATTTGCGGCCATCGAATCAAAGATTAGGTCACTGTTTAAGCATGTTCACACAAAGATAGGCAATGGATCCTTCTGCAACATTATAGTTTTGGTGTGGCAATTTAGGGTTTAAGGTGTAGGCCTTATTAGATCAGTGCCGCTGTGGCAACATGGAACTGGGACCAAGCGTGAGATGAGACGAGTTTGCCCAATATATATTCAGTTTCATTGAGCCTGATTGTCGGGCCGGACAGAAAGTCTTAAATAGGGCCTGGTCATAGTGGACCTATGAAAAACTTTCTCCTTTAATACATAAACGCCCAATTTGATTGAAACTTCAATTCAGAATATGGGTAATTAATTAAAATAAATATTAATACACCAACCAAACGTCTTTCTTCCTCCCCCACCACTCACCCACCCCCACCCCCACCCCACACCCACACACACCCCCCGCCCCGCGCCGCCCAAAAAGATTTTTTTCAAAGATAAAATTTTACTTTGTAATTTTTTAAACTTTTAACACCTCTTTATTGATTTTTTTTTGTTTAATTTTGTTAATTTTTTTAATAAAATGATTAAAATATCCTTATTAAAAATTATAAAATTATAACGAAAATATAAAATAATATTTAAATATAAAAATATTTCAAAATAGTAAAAAATATTCAATTTTTAAATAATTAAAAAAAACCATTGCCACCAACAATGATAACTACTAATAATGATACTAAGTGGAAAAAAATGATCATCTGATTTTAGAGGCATTGTTAGCAACCATAATAAAAAATAGTTAACGGAGTCAAAACTAGTTATTTGTTTTACCATTTTCAACCATATTTATTGGCAGAGACAATTAGGAGATAGTCGATCTAGCTCCTTTATCAAATAGGATGACTATTAGATGGTTGTCTCTGGGTGGTGGCTTCTTTTAGTTTTTTTAAATTTTGTTCATATTTTTTTTAAAAAAAATTTAATATTTAAATAATATTTTATATTTTTGTTATTTTTATAAAATTAATTTATTATTTTATTATTAAAATAATAAAAATACATTTTTAACAATCAAAATTTAACTATTAACTATTAAATTAAATCGTTAACTTTGATTTATATGTGCTTATTTGAGTTTTTAAAAGTTTAAAAGTATAATTTTGTCTTCTCAAGTAAAACCTTATATGAGAATTAGTCTTTTGGCCAATTATTATTTGGCACAATCAAAACCCACAAACAATCAACACTCGAAGTTCTTGTTGTATTTGTTCACGTCTTCTATCCATTTCAATTATGTCATGAAATTTTCACATAAAAAAGTGTAAAAGAGTTAATACGTCATTCATTTTCATATTTTATTATTTAGGGCATAAAGATTTACTTTATGGTTGCATTTATAAAACATCACTCCACACTTTGCCTTTCACACAACTAAATTTATTTGTTTTTCGATCAAATTTTGTGTGAATTACAATTATAGAAAAATGACAACATCACTCCACGGTTCGTGAACTTGAATGCATCTCTAAAGCATGCTTCGTGAATTTATTTTCCATGATATCTTTTTCTGTCAAAATATTCATCAAAATCCCTGTATGCCACTTGTTCAATGGATGATCAAGGTAGCTAATACATTGAATCTCAAACTATTTGATTCTCAGTGATAACAAATTGTGATAAATCAATCACAACATTAAGTGATAATTGTGTGTGAAAATTAACCAAACTTAATATTGTCTCCTTAAATACGTGTAACTCGATAGAAATATTATTTATTTTATAACCATAATCGAAGACACCCTGAATTGGACCTCGTCCATGTGTTCAATTCTCTATAGTTGACAATTACTTAATATCAAACACATCTATATAATCATTTTCATCAACATCATGATAAACATCAACCTATTCACATTGATATTTTTGGAAATCATCAGTCTATTTTATATTATTTTGCGGTTATCAAACATCAATGTTGATATTTAAAGGAAAACAATAACGTTTTCCTTTTTAATGAATTAAAATGATCATTAGATGTATTTATTACTTTGATGAGGAAGATAACTCAACTTTCGAATTTATGTCTTTTAGTACCAATTATTGGAGATATAATGTTTTAGTTTCAAAGTAATAATTACGAATTCAAGAATAAGTTGTGTTAGCCAAATGGATAGTAACACACTATGTTTCCATTGCCTTTAATCCCCTAGGACGTGGGTTCGAGTAGTGTGGGAGGCGTTAGAAAACGTCGGGGGGAGGGATAGTACCTTCTATGGGATGGGCTGAGAGGGGCCGTCATAGCTGACCAGTAGAGGGCAAGACCCAAAGCAGCAGACTCATACCGGCTTAGGGCCCAAGGGTTTGGGCCATTACATAAAAAGACGCCTTTTTTATAAGTTGTGTTATTTTATAAGAAATAATAATAAGACAATAAACATTATCATTACTCTTAATGTTGTAAGACATTTTGTTAATTATCATTCGTTCTTGTTAATTATCCGTCGTATCTAACCGAATAATAATATTTGATGTTTCAATCAATCATACAATTATAATATATAATATATAAATAAATTTCTTTAGAATTAAAAACACTAAATTGTGTTGACAATTTTATTTCAACCAAGATTTCATGCATACCACATATGGCACGTATGGTAGAAAATTGGTTTTCGACTGGCCTATATTGACACTAAGGAGATAATAAAAAAAATAAAACATGAAATAAATGAAGATAATGAAAAATAAAACAATAAAATAACATAATTATTATTAAGATTTAAAATTAAATGGTGAAAATCACCTAAATATCTTCTTGCCATTAAAGTTGATAAAAAAGAATTGAATAGAAGATGGGAAAGTGCTGTTTCTAAAATTGAAAAAATGCCATCCAAACTTAAAAAAAAAAAAAAAGTGGTAACCAGTAAAAAAAAAAAAGTGGGAAACAGTCATTTTGCCAATTAATTTATAAGAAAACTGATGGTAAATTATAATTTTAAATTTTAAAAATAAAATCAGCTAGAAATGAAAATTTACTGCAAGCAAAATAGTCTTTGAATATATATATATATATATAGGTTAAGATATAATTTTGGGATGAATAAATCAGTTTGAGATGTAAAAAGCATCAGAAAAATAGTTCTGCAATTGGCTTGTGAAGGGAAGGGTCTGCATGTAGAAGGAGAAAATCCATTTTCCCCTTCAAGGATGGAGCAGCCTCCTTTGGCTTACTGGCACCTGATCTTTCTTTTTATGATTTGTTATGCCATATGAATCTTAATAAGAATTTAAAGGAGCTGTTATTTGATGCTTTTAATAATTTAATAAAACTTGTCACACTTTCTTTAATCACTTTTAGCCACTTAAATTTGTTTTAGGTACCACCACTACTATTTTTCAACATTTTTTTAGTAACACTTTTCCAATATTAAACTTTAAAAACAATAATTTTTTTTAACCTTCTATCAGGTTAGGGTAAAACATAAAAAAAAGAAAAAGAAAATAAAAACTTAATATTCCATTAAAATTTAACATATTAATATGAAAATATCCTTAATGCATGGTTTTTAAAGTGTTAATATTGATATGATAAGTTAAATTATTTGCATAAAAAGACTTTTTTACCTATCTTATCGTGGTAATTCATGTCCTTCAAATTCATTAAACTCCTCTCTCCATGAAACCTATAATTTTCTTCTTCTTCCATTTAATCCTTCAATCAATTTTCATATCGCATTGAAATGGCCAAAGGACTATTTCCCGCCCATAGTTTGAGGCAGGGTCAAAGTCCCACCCTCCAAGTTTCAAAATCCAGTCTCCCACCCCTGGAACAATTTAATATAATTTTTATACTTAAATGACTAAAATACCCTTTTAAAAAATAAATATTTATAATAAAATTATAAAATAATTTTTAAATATAAATAATTTTAAAAAATATCAAAAATTTTTTAAAAAATTAAAAAAATATTAAATTTTTTTGAAAATTTTAAAAATTTTGCGATAGCCACCGTCGCCAGTGTCGCAACGGTGGCAGCCGCTGAAGGGGCCAGGTGGTCGTTTCCGGCCATCTCTGACCGCCTCCTCTAAAATTGAGGTGGCCAGATCTAGTCACCTCCACCAAAAGGAGAGGTCAAATTTGACCTTCCCTGAAACCAGGTGACCGGTAACGACCACCTAGCCCCTTCAATTACGACCATCGCCGCGACACTGGCGGCGGCTGCTACAAATTTTATAAAATTTTTAATTTTTTAAATATTTTTTAAATTTTTATAAAATTTAATTCTAAAATAATAATATTACTGTCCTAAATATTACTGTTTTTTATTTTATTTAATATTAAATTGTTTCATGGGTAAGAAATTGGACTTTTGAAACTTGGAGGATGGGACTTTGTGCCTGCCTCAAACTATGGGTAGGAAAAGGCCTTTGGCCCATTGAAATTCAAAAAAGTCAATTCCCACGAGGTCCAGGTCTAAATGGGACAGCCATGACATACAGTGAAAACAAACAGCCAATCAAGCTCGATAACAAGACTCCCTTATTGATATTGCTTCCATTGAGCCTGTAACATTTTTTAATTTATTTTATAATATGACTGACGATGTCACTCATGCCAGTAAACATAATTTTAAAATTTAATGAGATTATAAATGAAGACATAAGTTAAGACATAGATTTTATACGAAAAAAATAGTATTAAAATATATGTGTGGTGGTGATATTTAGAAAATCATTTGATAGATGAATTAGTTTGAAATGTAGAAAGTATCGGAAAAATAGGTTTACAATTCATTTGGGATATAGAAAATTTTATTTTTCCAGAGACTTGGACGTACAAGAATTGTGGTATACCTAATTTATTCCTTGGTTCATATGTTTTCCGCTTTTTCCCTTGAAGGATGGAGCTGCCTCACTTGGCTTATCGCCTGATCTTTCTTTTCATGATGTTTTCTGAATCCTGTTAGATTTTTGTTTCAATATTGGCGAGGCTTGTCTTCTCTTCTGCATCGAAAATCTCCTTTGAAACAATCATGAAAGGCTCCCCAAGGGAACCTGCAGATGGTATGTCAAGGGATTTCATTTCCAATTCATATTTAAGCCCTTGGACTCTTCCAAAAACGGTGATCAGCTTCATTATCGTAATCTCGATTCCCTACTTCTTTTATTCCTTGAGGTTGTTATATTCTTCAAATCCACCAAGCCAACAAACGATAATTCACGATATTCATCAATCTCAATCTCAACCTCATCCTCCGTCTCAAAGCAATATCTTACCTAGACATTTATCGTCAACTCACAAGCCTCACAAGCCTGAGCCGGCCCCGGAAAGAACAAGCCTCAAACACATAGTTTTCGGCATTGGAGCCTCGTCTTTCACATGGGAACGTAGGAAAAATTACCTCAAGGTATGGTGGAGACCGAAAGAAATGCGAGGCCACGTTTGGTTGAACAAGCCCGTCAAATACAGTGCTGAAGATCGTAAATCTTTGCCACCAATAAAGATCTCAAGCGATACATCAAAATTCGATTATAAACACCCATGGGGCACGCGGGACGCCATAAGAATGTCAAGAATTGTCTCAGAATCGCTGAGATTAGGCTTGAAGGATGTCAGATGGTTTGTAATGGGTGATGATGATACAGTTTTTATTGCTGATAATTTGGTTAGGGTTCTGTCCAAGTATGATCATAATCAGTTTTATTATATAGGAAGTCCATCAGAGACTCATGTCCAGAATCTAAATTTTGATTATGGCATGGCATTTGGTGGTGGTGGATTCGCTATAAGTTATCCGTTAGCAAAAGCTCTGGAGAAAATGCAAGATCGCTGCTTACATAAATATTCCTTCTTATATGGCTCAGATGCAAGGGTCCATGCTTGTTTGTCTGAGCTCGGTGTTCCTCTCACCAGAGAACAAGGATTTCATCAGGTTAGTTTTTCCTTTCTGGGTTCTTCAAGTTTCATTTAATTCACAAGAATCTCTTTTGATTTTTGATAAGTTATGATTTCTGATAAGATTCACATTCAAATTACTCACAATATTCAAATCAAGATAATCAGAATCACAAATTCAAAACTTGCCATGCAACGCTATTTTGTTTCACTTTTGTCCTAAATTAGACAAGCTTATTTCAACGTGACTATATTTAACAGCCGTGCTCATTTCCGCCATTAAAGCTCACCCACAATTGCAATTGAGCCCGTTCTTGTCATTATTTTTAATATATTTTTTATGTATGCTGAATAATAACAAGCAGTTTGATCTGCACGGCAACATTTACGGCTACCTGGCGGCTCATCCGATTACACCTGTTGTATCTTTCCACCACTTAGATTTGATTGAGCCTATCTTCCCAGACATGGACCGAGTCGAGGCCGTCCGGCGCTTAATGATATCAACGGAATTAGACTCAGCAGCGTTGATTCAACAATCGTTTTGCTATGACAAAAACAGGACCTGGACCATATCAGTATCCTGGGGTTACGCTGTTCAAGTGATGCGAGGTATAATTCCAGCCAGTGAAATAGCCACTCCGGCTAAAACATTTATGGATTGGAATTCACGCGGGGACGATGCTGCATTTGCATTCAATGTCCGTCCACTTAGCATCAACCCTTGCGAACATCCATTCGTCTACTTTCTTTCCAACGCCTTGTACAATGCCAGTACTAATCAAACTGCCACTGAGTATATTCGATATCGGGTCCCCATCCCAGCTTGTGCTTCGAAGATTACAGACCCTTCTAGAATTCATAGAGTCCAGGTTTACAAGAAACCTGATGCACATTTATGGGACCGGGTACGTAATTATAATAACATTGTTATCATTAATTTATTGACCCAGTGAAGGAAATTAAATTTATATTTGTTTATGTATTACAGTCTCCGAGAAGAAATTGCTGTAGGATGTTGCCGAGGCAGAGGAAACGCACCCTGAGAATTGAAGTGGGCATTTGTAGGGAAGACGAGAGCGTTGACATTGGTTGACCACATTTTGTCAATCAGAAAAAAGAAATTCTATTTCTCGGATGATGAGATAGGACATGATCTTACCCGAAATTTTAAGATCATTCAGGTATAAGATCATTTTTGTAATCCAATTCAGATCCGAAATTTATTCAATTCGATTGCACTTTTAGGTTTTCTCTTTCACAGACAGCCCTCTTAAGGAAGTTATAAATTAAATTAAGTTAGTGTCCCTTTTGTTAATAAAATAAAGGTAAAACGACGATTTGCCACTTAGGATTTAGCTTACTGACAAATTCCTATTATTAAAAGTTTAAAAAATCAAATATTCATCTGTCAAAAAAGTATTTTTATTTTTTTTGAATTATAATTAAAAATAAATTTTATAAAAAATTAAAATATAAATTTAAAATAAAATAATATTAAAATTTTAAAAAATTAATAAAAATAAAAAATTTAAAAAGTAGCTATTGTCGCTCGACAACGTCAGTAGCAGCGATGACTGCTTTTAATCTCATCAAGTAACTTAAAACGGCTACCTGGTTATATTGGCGATTAGATCTGGTTTTATCTGACTGCCATGATGTTGGAGGCGGTCATGTCTGACTATCTCTGCCATCTAAAATGGTCGGAAACAACTAAAATCAAATATTTTGATCATTTTCGATTTTTTATAATAGAGGAGATAACCCGATTGGGTCATTTTCGTTAGATCTTTGGCGGTCAGATCCAATTGTCTCCGTTATTGTGACGGTCAGATCTAACTATCAATAGAATCAAGTGGCTGTTTTCAACCACCGCTGTTGGGCGGTGGTGGTAACTTTTTAAACTTTTTAATTTTTTAATTTATTAATTTTTTTATTATTTTATAATTTTTATAATTATTATTTTTAAATTTTATTTTATTTTTAATATTATTATTTTAAATTTTATTTTAATATTAATATTATAAGGGTATTTTTTACAATAAAATGTGGCAACTTGGGTTTTAAAAGTTTTGTTGGTGGGAACTATAGTAAGCCAAACCTTGGGTGGCAACATGTCGTTTGGCCAAAAAATAAATAAAAAACGCTGCGTTTAATATTACATTTGATTCGGTCACTGACAGAAGTCAGGACACGTAAGACTCATATGATTACGTGTAACAGCTGTCAGATCGCGTGGACTGGAACTCAGTCGTCTCCAAGTCTTCGACTCAGTTGCATAAAATCAGAAACTCATTTACACATTCATTAATCTCCGACGTTCTTGTTTCTCTTACCGATGGTCATGGTGATCTTCCGCACACACTCAGTTTTCTTTCTCTTGTTATTTTCTCTATCGTATATCTGTGCATTTTCTTTTTCTCCCATCGACAACTACCTCATCGACTGCGGCTCCACCGTGGACGCTACCGTCGACAATCGCCGATTCGTTTCCGACTCATCTCGCTCGAATTCACCTCTGTTTAGTTCATCAACCTGGTCTGTGGAACACAATGACCACCACGGCTCTACTTTACCCCAAATTTATAACTCCGCTAGGGTTTTCGACAGACCATCAAAGTATGTTTTCAAGATCAGAGATCAGGGGACACATATGGTACGTCTCCATTTTTACCAATTGAATTCTTCGGAGATCGATTTTGCTGATGCTAATTTCCATGTTTTGGTTAATGGGTATGTCGTTTTGAGTAATTTTAGTGGGGGTCATAGCCGGTTAAATCCGATGGTTAAGGAATATCTGATCTTGGTTCATGATGAGAAGCTTGTAATTACGTTTTTGCCTTCTAGAAAATCGAAATTTGCGTTTGTTAATGCCATTGAACTGATATCTGCACCTAAAGATTTGATTTTGGATACTGCCCAGTTTGTGAATGGGGATAAAATTGAGAAATTTGATGGGTTAAGTGGACAAGCGTTTGAAGTTATGCATAGGGTTAATGTGGGTGGTTCTAAAGTGACACCATTTAATGATACTTTGTGGAGAACTTGGTTACCAGATGATGAATCCTTGAAATCTAGTGATGGATTAAAAAGGATCTATTTTAGTGGTAGGATTAGGTATCAGAGGGGAGGGGCAAGCCGTCAAGTTGGTCCTGATAATGTATACAACACGGCTCGAGTAATTGCTAGCACGAATGCTTCAATCCCTAATTTGAATATGACTTGGGAGTTTCCTGTGGCTGAAGATTTTAAGTATCTGGTTAGGTTGCATTTTTGTGATATTGCAAGTATCTCTGTGGGTTTGCTATTTTTCAATGTTTATGTTAATGGGAATTTAGCATATAAGGATTTGGATCTCTCATATCTTACTGCTTATACGTTGGCTTCTCCATTTTATACGGACTTTGTGGTTGATGTTGATCACCCGGGGGTCTTAAGTGTTAGTGTTGGACCATCAGAAAAGAGCTTGGACCATGCTGTCGACGGTCTTCTGAATGCAGTGGAAATCTTTAAGTTGAATAAATCTATGGGCATTCTTGATGGAGAGCACTGTGCAGGGTTGATCTTGGAGAGTTGGCCAAGAGAAAATATTGGGATTTGGGTTCTTTTGGTTGCTGTTGTGTGTATGATGCTAAGCTTATCTGCGTTTATATATAAGAGGCAGAACGGAGTGAAGACGTCTATGGGATGGTATAAACTGCCTACAGAAGTGCTTGAAGTGAATCCAAAGCATGGAAATCAACGCATATCAGTGCAAATCTGATGACTTTTTTCTTTTAAAAATGAACAGTGATGCTGCTTCTTAATGGTCAACTACATTTTATTGTATTCACTCTGCCCATAAAATACGATGGATTGGTATTTGAAGTCCCTACGCTTGGAAAGTGCTGTTCTGTGAATTTGTATGTAAGTTATATCAATATTAAATTGTAATTTGGAATTTCATTATTCTGCATTTCGCATATGACAGTCTTTGCTGGAGCAGAGAGGTTTTAAATTTGCAGATTTGTAGAGAAGATATACGAAGTATGATGTATGGAGGAATTAAGTATAGTTGTAGTGGGGCTATCTTCTAAATACTAAAACAAGCATTGAGCAGGCCATTGATGTTGTTGGTGTTAGGTTTTTGAATGTGCAGATCTGTGAATAAGAATTACAGTATGAACAAAGCATTGAAGGCACGCCAGTCATATATTTATTCATTTGCTTGACCTATTACAACCCACCCTTCAATTAAGGTTATGGAACATTTTTGTTTATTCATTCACCGAACTCTTCTTCAATTTTTGTAAACGCGATTTCTCATCTCCAACTTATATCATAATTTTGATTCTTATGTAAGATAAAATAAGGTAGATGAGATTAGAAGTTGAAGCGATTCTAAAGTGTTTACTGTGGTTAATATTATTTTTCAATACTTGATGTGCCTTCTATGATATATTATAATATGACGTGTTTCCTATGATATAAAGTAGAAAATGATACCTATCATGAAGTGCATAAAAAACAAAATTGTATATTATGGTAGATGTATTATATGGTACGAAACCATATGCTACAGATATATATATTAATGTCATTTTAGAGAAATGATGATGTGATAAGATATATTTGAGAAAATTTAAATTTTAGGTATTTATTATTTTTTTCATATAATAACATAATAATTAGAATTTTTAATATTTTTTAAAATAAGTACCACATAATACAACATATAATATATAACATAAAATTTTATAATTTTAATATATAATACAATACTATTTCTATTAAGATGGCATAAAAAACAAGTAAAATATATAAAAAAACAAGTAAACATAAAATATATATATATATTTTTAATGTAATTCAATTCAACCATTGAGATGTTCATATCACAATTTGTATAGTAAAAATTGTGTTATGATAAAATATTTCTAAGGTTTTTCAGTTTTTTGTATTTAACAATATTTATAAATTTTATTACAGAGAAATTGCCTTCTAAACGGGGGATTTTTAAATTTGTTATCCCAATAATAATAAAATATATTTAAAATCAGAAATATCCGGATTTACTGTGAATGTAATAATTATTACAAGCCGCACAAGTCAACACACGCCCTCCAAATAAAGATTTATTCATACACGACGCAGACTCACTGTAAAAGATAAATAATCACAGCACGGTTACCATATAAATTCACGGTGCACTGTACATGGTAAATTGTAATAACTGTAGAAGCTACAGCCACGCGAGGCCACACTTCCAACTGAGCCGGACACGAGGCCAGCCGACGGAGATTTACCCTGACCCGAGGCAGACTTATGGTAAAAAATACATGCCCGATGACTTTTTTTACCTCAAACTTCGAAAGAAGGTAATCTTTCCAGCTTCAACTTTGGAATTTTTATTTTTCTTTCCTCTTCTCTAATTGTTCTTATTTTATTTTTCTTTCTTGTTGAGTATTTTGGCTGCTTACGTTATCAGCTACGTCATCAAAGTTGCGTGCAGCTTGCATTTGGAGGGATGTAAACATGTCCACGTGTCTCGTGTGGCTCACACCCTGAAAATAAATCTGCCACGTATTACTGAATTTAACTAAGTTTTAAAAAAATTAAAATACTGACGCGAATCGTGCTTCCAAATTAAAATACACAAATCCGAAAATCTCCTTTTCACACGCATTAAATAATTATTTACAAATTCTCTCCTATAAATACAGTCATCAAGCTTACAGTCTCCGCGAACACTCTCCCCGTATAATTGAGTACCCAGGGAGCAAGAGGGAGAAGAAAAGGGAGAGCGAGAGCGAGAGAGAGAGATGGCTTCTTCTCATGGAAAAATACCAGCAGTTCGCGCTGGGATAAAGCTACTGTTGATGATAGTGTTTACGGGCACTCTCATTATATGGACCATGATGCCCACCAACACTTACGGCAAGATATGGCTGCCTTATTTACGAGCAAAGTATAATTTTTCAAAGTTTTTTGGAGGACAAGGTTAGAACGCTTGAAAACTAGATCTCACAGTGGTGCAATGGTGCCCCAATATCTGTTCTATTAGCGATTTATGATATGGGGTTTTTGTTGCAGGTGTAACGCTTTTGATTTACGCCTTTCCCGTTCTCTTCATTGCTGTCTCGGTCTGCATATACCACCATCTTGGAAAGAAGTTGGATGGCTATAGACTGGAGAGGTAGAAAGTAACCCTTTTAGCTCTTTTCATGGGAAGTAAACATTTCGATTATGACTGATATATATTTTTTTTGGTGGTGGGTGTTGGTGGTTTGAATCAAAAGCAACGACGGCAGAAAAAATATGTTGGCCTTATGGAAAAAGCCGATGCTCGTAAAGGGTCCTCTAGGGATTGTTTCTGGCATAGAGCTAGGGTTCTTTATCATGTTCATCTTACTTCTGATTTGGTCGCTCTCGAATTACCTTCATACTGGCTTTGCTCGTATCACTCTACAATCCGCGGCGAAGAATGGAGAGCAAGTGTAATGTTCTATACTCTTAATAATTACGTATAACCCTTAAGATTTTGCTCTTCATAAGATTAATTAACAATTGTCAGTGTTGGTTTTGGCAGATGGCAAGCAAAGCTGGACAGTACAGCATTGAGGCTAGGTCTTGTTGGAAACATAGGTCTCGCATTTCTCTTCTTTCCGGTGGCACGGGGCTCTTCCGTCTTGCCACTTTTTGGCTTAACATCGGAGGCTAGCATCAAGTACCATATATGGCTTGGCCACATCGTCATGGCACTCTTCACTGCTCATGGGCTTTGTTACATCATCTATTGGGCAGTTACCCATAATATTTCAGCGGTAATTAATCTTTTTTCAAAATACATCTTTACATTAATTATAGGAATTTATTTTTTTCCATCTCTGGTTCCTTTTTCCTTCTTTTTCCGGGAATAATAATAGTTTTCTTGGTCCTTCCTATCTTTTTGAGAAACAGAAAGCCGTATGGCTTTGAAAGGTTTGGTAGTTCAGTGCTAACATTCAACAACTACGAAATATATTAATGTATTTTCTCTGAATTATTATATGGTTTTTATTTATAATCATGAAGTCTTACAAGGAGAATGAGAAACAATATTCGAAATATTTTCGAAATTAAAGAAACTTGGATTTATCTATCAGGTCAAGTTTGATGGCCAAGTAATACGACCCTTCACATTCAAATGTCCAAAAAAATGGTTGGATTGGATTGCGCCGAATATGGACCACCTCCTTCTTGTTTTAAATATGACCCGCAAGTCCACTTCGATGGTTCTCTTTTTATCAGTTTCCACGTCATTGCTGATGTTGTATTTTTCAATCAACAAGTGGGAATTTTCTTGTTTTCCACATTGGCTTTTGACTTGTGGATAGAATGGAAAGAATCTTGTCTGTGTGTAGGGTCAGACGGTCAGTTTTACATCTAACTTTGAAATTTTATTAGACCACCAGATTGCATCTATTGACCTTGACACCACCACTTAGTGGCGGCCGGCCCCATCCCGATCTTGTTTTACATGCGAAAACAAGACAAAAAAAAGTGGCTTCATAAAAATAGAATCTAAATTAATAATCAAGGCAGAATTTTGTGCGTATGTACTTCGGAGAATTTTGAAAGACTCTCACTTACTAAAACATGGGTAACATTTCATGTCAGTTCCAGCATGGTTTTTATTTTACTCATAATGGGCTAAAGGATTTCTGGTGGTTGATTTAATGCAGATGCTAGAATGGAAAAAAACTGGTATTTCAAATGTCGCCGGAGAGATATCTTTGGTCGCCGGTTTAGCGTTGTGGGCAGCAACCATCCCTGGCATACGCCACAAGTTCTTTGAAATCTTCTTTTATAGTCATAATTTATACACACTCTTCGTGGTGTTTTTCGTATTTCATGTTGGTGTATCTTATGCCTGCATGATGCTTCCCGGATTTTATCTCTTCTTGGTCGATCGTTATCTAAGATTCCTACAATCACGGCAAAGTGTTCGTCTAGTTTCTGCCCGTATCTTGCCATCTGAAACTTTGGAACTCAACTTCTCCAAAGCGCCAGGTAAGTTTAGTTTACTTTCCTTTCCTTGCGTGCCTTTTTACTTGAATTGGTGATTTTGAGGTAAGTTAAAATATTTTGCTTCATTTTGTTTACTAGGGTTGAGCTATACTGCGACAAGCATTATGTTTGTAAACGTGCCAAGCATTTCGAAGCTGCAGTGGCATCCTTTTACTATAAATTCTAACAGCAATTTGGAACCACAGAATCTCAGTGTGGTCATTAAAAGTGAAGGAAGTTGGACCAAGAAACTTTATCAGATGCTTTCATCGCCTTCTTCAATCGATCGTCTCGACATCTCTGTTGAGGGACCTTATGGACCCGCTTCAACTCATTTTCTAAGGTTTCTGCTTTAGCTTTTGCAATTTTATTAGCATTTTGAATTCAGTATTTGGCGTTGTTCATAATATATGGACAATTTTCATAGGCATGACACACTTGTGATGGTGAGTGGAGGCAGTGGCATTACTCCTTTTATCTCCATAATTCGAGAGCTTATCTTTGCCAGTTCAACAATCAAATGCAAGACTCCACAAGTAATCCTAATTAGCTCATTCAAAAACTCTTCGGACCTCACCATGTTAGACCTCTTACTTCCAGTTTCTGGAATCCCACCTGACCTTTCCAATTTGAAGCTACAAATTGAGGCTTATGTAACAAGGGAGAAACAACCCGCAAAGGAGAACTCAAAGCGTCTTCGGGCCGTATGGTTCAAGCCGAAAGCAACAGATGCTCCCATAACTTCAATTTTAGGCCCCAACAGCTGGCTATGGCTTGGCGCAATAATATCATCATCATTTGTCATTTTCCTCATCTTGATTGGGATAGTTAACACCTATTATATTTATCCTATTGATCACAACACCAATAGGATTTTCTCTAACTCCTTGAAAGAATTCTTGAATATGTTATTTATATGTATCTCCATAGCCTCGACTGCAAGTGCAGCTGTGATTTGGAACAAGAAGCAAAATTCCATGGAAGCAAAACAAATACAGAACAAGGAAGGAACAACTCCAGCTGGGTCGCCCAACTATTGGCTCGATAATGGTGATACAGCAGAAGAGGAAAGCCTCCCACACCAGTCTCTTTTCCAAGCTACCAATGTGCACTACGGGGAAAGACCTGACCTGAAGAGTAAGTTCTTCGTTGTTGCCATACATACATATATATATATATATATATATAAAATCACTAGAATCTTTGTGCCTGAAAACACAGCTGATTGCTTTATGGTGGGCGTGCAGGAATGCTACTTGATTGCGAAGGATCGAGTGTTGGAGTTCTGGTTTGCGGACCAACGAAGATGAGACATGATGTTGCAAACATTTGTTCTTCTGGTCTGACAGAAAAATTGCATTTCGAGTCCATTAGCTTCAGCTGGTGATTTTCTCGTCTTCTGCCCAAGATGGTACTCGAACCTGGAGAGCGCAGGGTCGTCTGCTATATACGCAGCTAATGTTAAATCATAGTTCGTAAAGGTGTGCAAGAATAAAAGTTTTTACTCGCATTTTTTATAAAAGTTAAAAGTTTTGAGGGCCTCCTTTAATATTGGACTCCCCCACAGATATTAAAAATGTATAAAATACCGTACTATTGGAGGGCTCTGATACTGAGATGTTTATTAAACGTACGTGGGTTCTGATGATCTAAAAGGATTTCTAACAATTTCAAAAGACGAATAAATAATTCTTTCTATAACCTAGATGAACTAAAGACTAAATAGCATGGTCTATACTGGCAGGACTCAAATAAGTTGCTAGTTCTAGACCCTAAACCTTGTAGTTCTATTCGGGCAAAGTGCTTTTCATATAGGCCAAATACTTGTTCCCAACCATAGATTGAGGCAGGATATGCTACCCCCAAGGTTTCAAAAACCCACTCTGCCCCCCCCCTAATCAAATTTAATATTAAATATATTAGTGAATACTAACAATTGAATAACATTTTTATCCTTTTGATATTAAAATTTTATAAAATAAATTTTATATAAATATAAAATATTAAAAAAAAATTTAAAATATTTAAAAAATTTTAAATTTAAAAAAAAAAAATAACAACCACCACTGCTGGCACCAGTCAGATTTGACTTTCCCTGAAACCAACGACCACTTGGCTTTGTTAGCCACGGCCACTGTCATTGATATCGACAATAATGACTGTTTTTTTTTTAATTTAAAAAATTTTTAAAAATATTTTATTTAAAAATTATTTTATAATTTTATTATAAATTTTTAATTTTTGAAAAAATATTTTAGTTATTTTAACATAAAAATTATAAAATAATACTTCCAAAAATAAAAGACTAGGATTTTGAAACCCTTGGAGTGGTATTTTACCCCCGCCTCAAACTATGGTGGGAAAAAGTCCTTTGGCCTTTCACACACACACACACACACACACACACACACACACACACATATATATATATATATATAAAGGCAATTACCATCATACAAAATCTGAAAAGAATGAAAAATGAAACAAAAATTCCTCCGTAACATTTCATTATGCCTTGGCCTCCTTATCTACAGGAATAATTGTGAGTGGGGAAAAGGGTGGGTCTGAGGACATTCCCATCTCTTGATTTCCGGGGCAGTAATTTCTGTTCATCCGTTGAAACGGACAAGTGAGGACTCAGTTCACTGGAAAGCAACATCTCATGAGAAAATGTACTCTTATCAGTCCTCCTGTGTTGTCAAACAGCGTAAGGCTTTTCTTAGTTCCAGACCATCTTCATTTCTCTTCCGTATTTGCGACAGATGAAAGTCTCTCCTCCAAGGCCTCAAGCAGATCTTGGTACCCAGCAAACGTAGGATGAGACTGAAATAAGTAGACACTTTAAATTGTAAAATTTAATTCTAAAAATTGACAATTTAATTCTCATAATGACCCAAGTTTTAAAGACACATACCTGCAATGTAATGGCATATGCTTTCCACAACCTTGTATCATGATGGAAAAGATCATAGAGAACCTGCATAATACCAAAAGGAAAAATCTTAGTATGCAACCCCAATTTCCATGATTGAGATAATATTTTAGGGAAATTGAAGATGTTATCAAGGCATCCCTAATTTAATGCACATTGTTGTAAAGGTATCTTAAGCAGGCCTTCAGAAAGCTGGAAAGTGAAGTCAGGTATAGTTAGCTTTGGTAAGCACCAGAATTCTGTTGGACATACCAATTTTACCTCAGATCGTCTGCAAAGAGTGGCAAGACCGACTATCCACTCTTTGAACTTGACAGAGCACATATGAGCCAAGAGAAAATCTGCATCCAACCTGCTCTGCAATGTACCCATTTGAAACTGTAAAACAAAAAAAAAAGAAGAGGAAGACAGGGAGTCAGTCAGAAATCAAATGTCAAACTAAATAAAATTTGTAGTTGTTTTAAATTCACTTAAAAATCTTTATTTTGCACCCATTTTTTAGTACAACTATTTGGCCTTACTTCATCCAGTAAGAATCTATTTCTCCTTTCTCAAAGTATACAATTGATAAGTTGATCCTCCTAAATAACATTAATTTCTTTAAAAGCAATCGCCTAGCCTTTGCAAGTTTGACATATTGCGATTGTCTCCAACTCTAATTTGTTAGCCAGATAAAACCCTAGTGACTACCTTTCAGAATATTTAAATTTATAGAAGTCATAAGGGTAGAGGTCTCTAATTACTAATTAAACATATTAAATTATATCTTAAGACCATAATGATGAGTCAATAATCAACTCAATTATTAAAGAAAATCATGAATAGAAAAAAAAATTTCGATTGACATTAAGAGATAAGAATTATACTTACAGGCTCCAACTAGTTGCCCTACTTCTGAGATAATTTTTCCAACAAAATTAAAAATATGTACGCAAATCCAATAACTTAAGAAAGCAGAAGCCAACTTGAAAATATAAATTGGGCACAAGAAATTGAGACTAAATTGATACCTTTTGCCCCATTAGCTAGAGCCCTGAAGCAAAATTCTGTAGGCGGCACTAACATATCTTTCTCGTTGAAGATATTCCTGTAGTAAATGATAGAAAAGCTTAAAGATCACTTTGCTCTATATCACACTGAGTACCTTTTAAGAAAGCAACAAGCCTGAAAAGTTCTTTCCCCAACATCAAATGCCTAGCATGACTTTCTAAGATGTTCTTAACGGAAGCAACAGTAGGACTCTGCTCCTTGAATGAGGTGCTGTCCAAAAGAAGAAAAGCATAGTGATTATTAAGACACAGGGTTCAGATGCATGCCAAACATCACAGGAACAGAAAGTAACCTTTTATCCACCGATGGCCTCCTGTAACTAGAAGGAAAAAGAAAATAGCCCAAGAATCTGGGTGATAATTTTTCTGAATCAGTTGATAATGGTTCAAATTCCCTTCTAGATCTTCAGTAAGAATCTCAACTAAACAACAAATATTTAAACAAAAAAAAGTTATTAACCATATAATTTTACAGTTGAGCAAAAATCAGTTATCATGTCCAAAAACTGGTACCAGTTCCCCAGCAAGTTCATATAAACATTCATCAAGTGTTGCCTGTATAGTATAGCAACCCTGGTCAGAATAAAGTCATGGAGCACCAATGAAAAAAGACAACAATATTTGAAACCCACAAGAATAAATTTAACCTGTAATAAACGTAAAGCACAATATTGACTGACGGCAGGAACTTCAAGTTTAGAAATCACTTGTGACAATCACTTTGGAAATGAAAAGATTACATGTTTTTTCTTCACAGTTCTCCAGCTTTAATGCACATGTAATCACATTTTTTCACTGAAACTTATAAACCAAAAGAAAAGATAGGTTTCTGATTCCCACTTATTGTTCATGACTCCATAACACTACATATTTCCTCCAACCATGAAAACCCACTTCTTGTATGAATCAAAGTCTATCATGAAAATAGTTCAAAGATTTCGGTGATGTGAATATTATCATTTGCCAATTAAACTGCATACCCATCTGATAATCAAAGAAGACTGACAGCAAGGTTTTCAACCAGGGAGTGCAGACTTTACTGAAGAGCAATTCTCACTGGCACAGTAGAAAGAAATTGACAAGTACTGTTTTAATTGCAAAGAGACATGAAAATGCTAACAGACAGGGGGCCTAATATATTTGAGCAAGGAGATAGTAACTCTTCCCCAGCCAAGAGAAAGATTTTGAATCTAACAAGAATGTAGCATGCTGCAGTCCGATACCATCTCCTCTGGAACCAGTCCTCAAACAACCTATAAAATAAAAATAATAAGCACATTTAACATTTTCTTCATTTTCTTCCCCTTAAAAATCAGAGCATAGAGCAAATATAATGTATGAAGAACATATGAATACTTGCTTCATAAAAGAAAATTATACATCCGGCAATGTTCATGAAATCTCAGACTAGCGCTTTGGTAGAGTAAAAGGGAAAAAGGCCGTCTACAAATCTTTAGAGAAAACCAACACACCAATTAAGATTCAATCAAAACTCCATTTGTTTCTTCAATCAAGACTTCATTTTGTATCTTAGGTCAGCAGAATGAAACAGAGAATAGCAGCAAAACTAAAAAAAAAATATGCTTTGGCAAGCAGATACCTTGTGTGAAGGTTTGTCTTGTCTGCTTACTCTAAGAAATTAATTATGACTTGCCTCTATGCCTGACACTGTTAAGTAATAAGTTTGACATAAATGTTTAATCAAATTAATTACTATAAGAATTTTATTTCCTCATGCATGTGACAGAACAATAAAGAAAATCTACTCTATTCACTTGTCCATTCACTGAACAAAAAACACAACTTCTTAGGTTGACAAACAAAAAGGGTATAACATTCCCAGAGTGGATTGATTTTACAGAAGAAGCCACAGGAGCTAATAAAATACCACCTGCAGGATTTGAAGGAACTCTCAAAGGGGAAAAAAAAAAAATTATCAAACGACCCCTAACTTCAATTTTGGCACATTTAACTACCTCAGTTTGTCTAGATACACAATTTCCTAAATATACTGTTTTATGATGCCCGTCAAGCATGTGGATAAAACCAAAAACAATTATTAACAAGTAAAGGAGCATACTCTGTTGATCTTCCAGCAGCAGAGAACAAGTCGTACCAATGTCGACCATCAGTTTTTCTTGCAACACTGACAACAACATTAAGCTACTCGGGAAAATTTCTAATCAAATCACAAGTCTTCTCCAAAAGAGAGACATTGGTAGCATTTTTAGGGGTTGAGATCTGGTTCTTGTTTACATTTCGCCTGTAGGAAGTTAATAACTAGATTACATAAACACAATATCTGCATACAGTAAAGAGTACAGCGCAAACAAGAACAGAGTATAAAATGGTCAAGCAGAAGCCCAAGAAGAAACATGCCATTGTCCAACACAAAAACCATGGAAAAAGTGAAATTTTTAATCAAACTAAAGAAAAACAATGGAAAAACTAAATTACGTTGTGAATCAAGATAGTCGTGCAAATATCTTCTCAAATTTGTGGATTCATGAGCACAAAAATTTTCAGATCACACATTCAATCTTCCATCCGATAAACCATACCTGGAAATTTCAGCATCAAATACAGTAAAAAGAAGCCACTCCAGACAATGTGAAAAATGACGTTTTTCTGCAGACAACTGTGCCAACAGCAAAGCCTCCACGGTTTTGTCCCTCTGGAAAACCATAAATGAAAAGTAATTTAAAAAAATACTCACTACTGATACAAGGTCAAGGACCTCTTATATGCAGAAAATGAAAAAAGCTGCACCAATGATACCTGAAGAAAATGCCGAAGTAGGCAATGCAATATAGTTTGTGCTTGAGGAATTGGTTCAAAACATGGAAACTCTGTGCATGCTGAAAATGACAGTCCCTGGGAAACACCAACAACAACACCAGCATTTGGAAGAAGACCTAGAGGATATACCTCACGGTCAAACTCCAACTCCGGGTCCAACTAAAAGCCAAATATTAAGTTATTTTACAAAGATGGACAGAACATAAATACCACTAACCAGATAAGAATACCTTAAGTTTAAGATATCTTGGTTTTCAAGACAGTAATAAAATACCAACAACTAGATCAAGTGCACACAATATTTAATTGAAGATCAAATACGATGCAACCAGGAAGGTAGATCCTGCCTTCATAAACAAAGGTAAAGGTATAAAATCATAATGACATCAAAAAGAACCAGAAGCTATAAAGAAGTTGAGTTTGTTTACCATCCTAAATAGAACAAGAGCATTCATTTCAATCACTATCAAAAAAATCCCATAACACAAGTTAACATCCAAAAGTAGGGGGAGAAAAGGACCAGATCCCTCTTTTATTGTTAGTTCTGATCCTCATTAATTGCAGGTTTTATTTACTTTCTAACCATTGGCTACCTGAAAACTTATTAGATCAAGACTGTGTCAGATATCAAAATAATATACATATACATATAATTGAAAAAACAAATTCTACAGATCTTTTCATGTCCTTCTCAGACCTATCTGCAACATTCCACAATATAACAGCCTTAAGAAAAATAAATATACATACTTGCAGAAAATCCTCCTGCTTAAAAGGGTCAACACCTGAAGGCTCACAGCAAGAATCTATATCAGAAAAGTACAAATGAATAATAATCAAATAAAACATTTAAGAAGCAACACAGAGCCATATGGGGAAAAAAAGATGGAACTTAACAATTGGTTACCTGCATCCCTCGGTAGCCATAAGCCAACCATGAAACTTCGTCAATTAGACTCGCCTTCTCCCTTGATTGACCACAAGTAACCCAAAATAGTTCAACAGAATTGGTATGTTTGCTTTCCCTTCCATCATCTAAATCGAGCAGTGAAAGCTCTCCATTGGCTCTCAGTATCAAACATCTAGCAACACATGAACCATTCAGTGCTGTTTATTTCAAATAAAACCCTACTTATCATTTGTAGGCTCATACCTTGCAGGCTTCCTGTCAAATAAATCTTCTTCAGTTGAAGCATGATTGTTTAATGACCTCCAGAAACCTGATTGGGGATAAAACGCATAGCAGCAGGGTGGCTCTTCACAGTCATGATTGAAAGTTCTCGTACAGTAGAAAGCTGTTTGTCATTTTATCACTTAAAAATGCATGAAGAATAAAGATTAATCAAAGCACTCTCATTCACAGTGCAAAGTGAAATTTCATGAGTAGAAAACAATTTGAATAAGAATATCAACATTATAATTATTCCTATTGAGTAACACTAGAATAAACCTTTGCCTGTAGGTCTGGAGTGTTAGAAGTTGTCAATTCACCAAATAATTTCACATGGAATATGTGGACATCAAATGGGAGATAGGTTACCAGTATATAATCTTGGTAAACATCCATCACCATTGGTTTCACAAGCAAAGTTTTGCGACAGAGTAGGGAGCTCTGTTCAAGATGATATCTAGGATAAAAAAGCAGTTCATACCTGAAATGAAACAAACATTTAAACACCGTAAAGATCCACCCTTCTTCAAATAAAAGGAACAAAATGTGCACTACCACATGAAGTAAAAAGATACTAATCCTCAATAATTTGCATGGGGCAAACGGCAGCCAGCAGATCGGTGCTAAGAATCATCCAGGCATTTTGACACTATACTTTCATATATTTATAACTTATTATAGTGTTTCAACAGATAAAGCTGGCCTCTGAAGAATTATCCATATAAAAAATATTAGAATTATATAGCTCACGTGTTAGAAGAATCAATGTAGTTGCAGGCAACAATAACCTTTCCCAGCCACAGCAAACCTTTGCACTGAATCTTCTGTTCCTGCATGATATCTCCGAACACTTGCCACTTTTTCAGCCACATATCATATAAGATTAACCCATGAAAACCAGCAACTGCTAAGTGCATTCCATCCTTGCTAGCTGCCGCATGTTGAACAGGCCAATTCTGGGAGATATAAGAAAGCTGCGCCAACGCAAATGCATATCAGAGACACCAATTTGGTAATGACAAATTTTTTATTAATTATAGTATGTAGTTTTGGTGCATAACTGGAAGGTTTAAGTGTAAAATCTTAAGTTCATCAGTGTCTTCAGACTGCACAACTAATAACCTATCTTTACCATAAATTACTTGACGGATATGCCGTGCTGTTAAGGCAACATTTGCTGAAGGAAAATGCAAGAATTCGCTCTGAAGATCCTTCCTCAATCGCATAAAGCATATATCTATATTCATCCCACTGAACGAGCGAGGTGCCGCTCATTAGTGGCTCATGTTTACATTCTTGGTTAGGCTTCACAACTGGAGAAGATACAGAATTTAAGCCAATCTGACGGATTGTTGACATCAAACGACAACCAGAAACAGACCACACAGTAAGTCCTCTTGACTTCCACCCAATGGCAAAAGCAGAATCATCAGGTGTCCATGCAATACAACGGATAGAACCAGTATCATCCACTGAGTATCTGCAAAATACAATGTAAATCATACACATTACTGATTCTTTTTTTGGTCCTCACCTTTTTCTTCCTCTTTTTTTTTTTTTTCTTCTTTCAGTGTAACCACTATTCAGATAAACCATGGATAACACAGGCAAAAGTTCCACTGACTTTAAAAGCTTTCTATAGAGTAGGCGACGTAATAAAAAAGTGGAGGAATCACAAACCATGGACAGATAACCTCATCCACTCCCCAACAATCCGTGCATCTCACTCTCGCTCTTAAAATCAATTAACAAAATTTATAGCGGCAAATCGAAACAATTCTTCGAAGAAGACATTTAAACGGTTTAAGAAAAGAATTTTACTTTCGAAACTCTGCATTTTAGCTAAAAATAGGATTGTAACCTTTACTTGTTTCGAATCTATGTCTAATAAAATACTATTTTCAAATTAATATCAATAGTTTTTTAAAAATTGTAAATTGAGTTGTATATTATAGAAGGAAGGACATTAGGGGACTCCAATAGGGTTTTTATTATTGGGCTCCGGGAAATGGCCCAACCCCTTCTTGAATTAGAGCTCTTTTGTCCCAATTACTAGGCCCATGAAGTAAATAAAATCACTCTTCTCTCTATTTCGCACGCATGTACAAGAAAATCAAATGAGAAAGTTGTTGGTAGTAGGATTGGATAGAAACTAGAAGCAAGTCCGCATCAAAAATCACAAAAAAAAAAAAGGAAGCATAAGAAAGAGACTGGGGAGTAGACGACAAGCACCAAAACGACAGAGCATCATATATAATCCAAATAATTAGTCAAGAAATAGATGCCCACAATATAAGATAATAGCCTGAGGAGGGTTTGCGGGTGAGCTAGACAGAGATCAAACATTAGGGATATGACTTGGGTCCCTTGTAATCAAACTTCGACACGTCTTTATTTCACATCAAATTTTATTACCAAACAAAAAATTATATTTGATTGGTTTTGAATATATCACTCCATTGATTTTGAATATACTACTCTTAATATCTTTATCTTTATTAAAATCAAATATGAGTTGGTTTAAATTTATAATAAATAGTTCAAATTAAAAGGTTATTGACGATATCCTTAAAAGGGTATTCGAGTTAAGTTGGAAAACTAAAACTGTAATTTAAATTCAGCTTTGACGGAGGATCCAGGCCTAATTCCTATTGTGCAATAGGAATGAATTGTGAGAGGCAGTTGGGGCATAAGGTGTCTTGGACTGGGAAGGCAGAGCTAAAATTCAGAAAATGTTAGATCGGTTTCAATGTTGATTGTGGGTGATGGCGACTTCGGTTTTATAAAACCATCTTAATCCATCCACCCATGATGCTTTGCTGGTTGGCCGGGGTTCTTACCACCGACGTTATTTGTCCTGTCCACTTACTTTCAACGTTTATGGACCTTCCTCCTCTCTCTTTTATCATGGAACTACCCCACTTTGTGTTCATTTAGAATTGGACCTTATTTCATTACCATTTTTTCTTTCTTTTAAGACTGACTTTGATTGAATATATGCAGTGAAATATGTTTTTAATTTGTTTAAAGATGCACTATTTTCTCCCTTTTTGTCCATGATCGACCAACACCGAAGGTGGGACATCAAATATGCTCCTTCAAATGCTATCTCCCTTCATTCTCTCTCTCTCTCTCTCTCTCTCTCTCTCTCTCTTTTATTTCCCCCTCCTTTATCTCCCTTCTTCAAAACCTAATCTCCATAGCTTACCTTACCAAAGCTAAACACTTCTTCACCACAACCATTTTTTCCCGTATGGGGTTTTCTCTAATGAACTT
This sequence comes from Anacardium occidentale, assembly GCA_026122585.1. NCBI lineage: Eukaryota > Viridiplantae > Streptophyta > Magnoliopsida > Sapindales > Anacardiaceae > Anacardium > Anacardium occidentale. The sequence continues at coordinate 80,831 of JAJEJH010000551.1, forward strand.
TGTACTTGACGAATTCCTTACCAAGTGTGAATCTTGATCAATTTTCCTCCCAAGTCAGTCACAGAATGCAACAAAGACACACAAATTCAAGCTAAAAAATGTTTCGATTAAAAAGAGGGATACAGGACAGGCGTTGAATCATAAAAGAGAAAAGAAGATGGTGAATACAATATGTCAAGTTGTGGGCTGCAGTTAATGATTTCTGATGCGATGGACACACCTGAAAAATTATAATTAATCATTAATGCGTCTTCATAACCCTTGTTTTCTGATCAAATTATTACTGCTTTGTTTTCTTAAAATAATATGATTAATCATTAATGCGTCTGTCTTTCTTTTCATTAGATTATGCTCCTTTCACATTTGAGACGGCTTGGGTTTGTTCAAGAAAATATCTTCAGACTGAAGATGAATTTCAATTTGATTTTGTAATAAGGGCTGTTAAATGGATAAATTCATTCATAATAAATATAATTTAATAAAATAAAAAAATAAAAAAAATATTAATATTAGATATTAGTCCTCGATAAATATAAAATAATTTGATAAAAAAATATTTTTTCCTTTGCAGTAAGAATTTGATGTATTTGAAGCCACTAAAATATGAGGGAGAGGGGGGCAAGATTGAGATGATCAAGCATCCATTATTATCTTCCGATTACACCACGTGACACGTGTATGATTTTGAATAAAAATTCATCTAATCCTCACCGACCAATTAAATTGCTTTCTTCATGTCGGACCCACCCACACACTTCCGTTTTAATTGGTTCATCCTAGAGTTGTAAAACGACAGCCTGTAACTATATCACCTTCATGGTACCATGTACTAAAATACAGTCGTGTAAACAACATACAAGCCGTAGCCGAAACAGAAGCCTCTCCCTTTTATATAATTCTTTGCAAACCGCAACTCCCTACTTCATAACAACTCTTTTTCTCTTAATCAAGATCCATGGGTTTCCCAGTCGGGTACACAGAAGTATTTTTGCCGAAGCTCTTTGTGCACACACTTTCCTTTCTGGGTTTCATCAGGAACATCATTTTCTGCTTCTTTCAATATCTGGGCCTCTCTGATTTTCTCGAAACAGATGTCATTTGGGAAGATTCAACATCGTCTCGAATTATTGAAAGCCCACCTGTATCTGCTCTCCTGATCCGAGAAATCCTACCCGTGATCAAGTTCCAGGACCTGGTGGTCAACGGAGAGCTGCCGGAAAATTGTGCTGTGTGTTTGTACGAGTTTGAAGGTGGAGAAGAGATCAGGTGGTTGAGGAACTGTAAGCACATTTTTCACAGGGCTTGTTTGGACCCTTGGATGGACCACGATCAGAAAACTTGTCCTCTTTGTAGGACACCGTTTGTGCCTGATGAGATGCAGGAGGAGTTTAATCAACGGCTCTGGGCTGCTTCTGGGGTTGCTGATCTTTACAGTGAGTTCAGTTCAATTCCAGGGCCGTAAGACTGTTTCTAGTTAGGGGTGAAATCGATGGAGGATTTTTGTACGTTGAGTTGTATATATACATGAAAAAAAAATTGAAAATTTGCAACGTAATGATACATGAAAAGTGAATTAATAAAAAATAACTTATATATTATCTTTTCACTGGTGAAAATCACAAACTGGGGCATTTTTCTTTTCTTTCCTTCTTCTTCTTCTTCTTCTTCTTCTTCTTCTTATTTTTGTTTTCCATGACGGATAAAATTAGAGTTGAAATATTAAGCAGGTGGCTGAACGGTTTGTTAGGATCTTGTCAGTACGTGTCCATGGATTGTCATAAATGAATTCAATTATGGCATTAAATTATAGTTACAGCATTGGAGTTTCATTAAGAGTAATGATGTGAGTATTTTTATCTGAGAAGAAGTAACAGTTAAGGCAGCTGCTTACACCGAGGCAGGTGAGAGTGGCTGGATTCAATTTTCACATTGAACTTTGCGCCTGACCCATCCTTATCTCAGGCTCTGTAACTGTAAGCCTATGTTACAGGTACAGCTAAGCTATCCCTGCTAAAGTACTGTACCATAAGACAGATAATGTGGTTCTGCTTTTAGGGTATAACGTCTCCAATCCTTTCTATCATAATCGAAGTTATGTACCTTTAACATCTACATATATCATCATCATCCAAAAACCTTTTAACAACTTTGAAAGGGTATCCAATGCTTGATGCTTGGCATTAAAACGAAGTATAGAAATCTTGTTACTTATCCAAGAGTAATAATAATCAAACAATCACAGTAGCTCTGGAGTTTCTATTAAGAGACTTTTCTAATTTTTTCTTTTCTTTTCTGCGATGAAATATAGTGGAACTAGGAAGGCAGAAATCATGTGCCTCGATAGCAGCAATCACTGAGCCAGGAGTACGAATAAGTTAAGTTTGAGAGAACAATGCAGGCCATTCTCGTACAACAATAAATCATTTATTAGTGCAAATAGGGATGCAATCTAGCCAGCAAAACTGACCTAGGCCAGTTTAAGCTGCGCTAGAATCCAAAATGATTAGTTCTAATATGGGTTGTTTCAGCCGTCCATGAGTTTGTTGAAAAAGTATATGCAAAAAAAAAAAAAAAGGCATTTAAAAAAGACAAATAAGCTAAGGACTTTCCAGTGACTCGGTTAAGGCAAAATGCATTGTAAAAACTTTGTAGCCCAAAGCCGATGCCTCTTAGCCGTAAAGCAAGGTTAGGCCCCAAGAGGACGACACTTGAAAGCAGAAGTTCAGCTCCCTTGGCCCAATTGCTTTTATCTTATAAACTTAGCCCAAGTCCGTTGATTTGAACCTCAATAAACGTGACACATAGATTGTACTTACCATGCTTTGTTTGACTTCACTACCCTCCAGATTGAAACAACACTCTACCTTTCACTCATTCACCAAAAACACCTTGGGAAAGAACCAAATGTCAGACCTATCTTTCAGCCCATCAGAGGAAATTCAATTACTGTCAAGCCCAATATACCTACTTTTACCTGCATTTGACTGTGACTGTTTCTATTTCGCTTTCATTTCACAGCTGTCTGTGATAGTTTCTATTTCGCTTTCATTTCACAGCTATTCCCCCCAACCATCGAGATTTATGAGAAAAATTAATGTGGTGTTTAGCTATAAACAGGGAAGAGTTCTGTGATGAGGAGATGACAATGTGTGATGGAACAAATTCGTTTTGGTGTGAGCATGGAGGAAGATGCAAAAAGATTGTCCAGGGTGAGAAGTATGATTTCAAGTGAGTTCCATGATGTACAGGAGAGCATTGTGAGCATGGCGGGGGTGCTTGGTTGAAGGAGAATCTTGCAATTGTCCTCCTGATTGGAAAGGAAGTGCCTACTGTTCTGACCCAACAAAAGCTCAAACAGGTGCCTATCATCGGATTCAACCACAACCAAAATTCCCACAAGGGAAACTTATAACAATACAAATGTGAGTACAATTTTTCTTTTCTTTTTCTCTTATCATCGATCGAGCTGAACTGATAAGGCTCATTATTTGTGTTTCTCGTGGTGGGCATGGATCTTACACTTTCCTCTCCATCTCCTCTCACAAATGCCTATTCACTTCCTCATAAGAGATCAGGTTTCAAAGTTAATTGTTTATACTTGATATAATCTTCCTTTGCTTTCCTTGAAGAACTTGGTGAGGTGACTTAGGGTTACCAGATTCCCATGCAAACTTTTTATCCCAAAGCGTCGACGCTAGCTGATTCAACCATGCTTCTGCATGGTCTAAATTTTCAGTACTCTTTCCCTTTCAGCCCAAGCCCAATCTGTAGTCATGACATTCAGCATCAGCAGCAAGCACCAACCAGATAAACTGTTGGTTATCATTAGTCTTGTTTCATATTTTACCTTGTGAAGGTCAATTTACTGACTGTTAAATCAAAGATTATTCTGCGGCTTTTAGGATATTCTCGACCTAAGTTGATAGTTTGACGGATAAATAGTACATGCTTACTGACAAATTGTGGTACAAAATGGGTGGAATGTTAGATAACGATGCCCCACAGGAGGGGTCGTGTCGTGTCTAGTCATTTTTTACGAGGGGTCCGGTGAATATGAACTTCATTTTCACTTTTGAATGAATATATTGTACTCTTTTTTAACTGAACAAACTCTGTTTCAACATTTAGGTCCTCCCCAGCAGTGCTCAAATTCAATCCCATTCACTTTATTCCATCAACAATAACACACACACACACACACACACATGTTTTCTTTGATTAAAATCCCAATCTTCGATGAAATAAAATCTATCATACTTTAATTTTTTTAAAAAAATTTATTTTCCCATTTGTCATCTATTTAGGTTAATAAAAATCCTTAAATGAAATAGCAAAAAGATTATTTTACTTAAAACACCTATTAAATATGATATATGTTATAATGGTAATTGTACTTTAATTTCAGAAAACCCCCCTTCTCGTTTTTCTTCATCTTCTCTTTTCTTTGTTCTTCTTTCCCTTTTTTCTAATGAGCATCTCCATGTAGCTGACTCTCTCCAACCTTTCCCACTTTCTCTAAACTCGTTGGCTTCAATACTATCGACAATGTTTATAACGTTACATGATCTGAATCTCACAATTCTCTTATAATCATTGCCAATGTTGAGGCCCTATAATACAACCCTTTCGTTCCAAATCTCACAACTCTCTCATAAATCATTTCCATCATCAAGCCCCATTAAAATCTATACTATTGCCTTTCACTCACCGCTAATACTCACTGTAGGAGATCCACTTTACCAAATACAATCCGAATCATCACAACTCTTCCTTAATCTTGCTCTAGGGCAACATTGTCAAACTTTGGACCGGCAACAATCCAACCAATATATGAACATTGGTAGTTTTGTAATTTATATTTGTATTAAAGGTAGCTTTATAATTTGATTAAAAATACAAACTAATGATTAATGGAAAAATAAAATTTTAAAACTTAAAAATAAATAAATAATCCTTTAATGAAAGTTTGGGTGGGAAATGATAATTTGACCTAAGATTAAATTGATAAACCACTTTAATAATGTTAAAGCAACTTCAAACTAAACACCAGCTTTTACTACCTCAAATAGAGTCATATGATTCATATTACTGTTTAGTATTTTGGAATGATGATGATGAGGATGAGGATGAGGATGATGATGAGGATGATTCAACTCAATGGCTGCGTCGCCTTTTAATGGTGTAGATTCTGCTTTTACATTTTACATTCAGATTCTGCCTCTAGGCAAATTCCCTTCTTCGCTGTACTCACTCGGCGCGCTGTAGTTTTCTTCCCAATATCTACTTTGGGCATCAAAACCGTTTATTGAGTTCACAAGAGTGGGACCGCTCATCAAATCCATTTTTAAACGTGGGCCACACTTGTTTGCCACTTCGTTTTAAGAGCGTGCATTTTAGCGCGTGTCATGCACGCTTCATTATTTCCTCTCTGTTCTAGGAGAAAAGATGTTTGGTTTATGTGTATATTTTAATGCAATTTTTTATTTTATTTTAAGAACTAATCTTATTTACCTAAATACCCCTCAACCCTACTCTATGTTGGACAAAAATTAAAGCATGCAAGTGCAGTCGTATATTCTTCCAATACGTTTTTAAACATATGCCACGTTGGTATTTTTTAAGGCTTAAAATGAAAGCGGCAGCAGATGATAGATTCTCGGGCCATTGAAGAAAAACAAATAGCCTTGGACAACTAGCGTGACGTGTAATAGCGGCAGCTTTCTTTTCTCCCAAAGAAATCTGCGGAAATAAATAGAATCCGAAAGGGAAAGGGTAAAACTGTCCAAGAGAAAAAAAACGAAACGAAACGAAACATATGAAGGCCCGAGAAAGCAACAGAAAGCTAAGAAACCCTGATTATCGAGTTCTGTGAGATCTGCAAAAAAATAAAACTAAGAGAGAGAACAGGCTTGCGCTTGTGAGAGAGAAGTGCTAAAAAAAAAAAAAATTAAGTAGAAAAGCTTTAAGATCTAATATAAATACCTGGCTCTATTTTATCTGCGTCTATCTATCTTTGAATATGAGGATTCGCAAGAACGCGAAGCTCTCTTCGATATTGTATTCGCACGCTTCAGCACCAGAGAGTCTGCAGACACACGTGTGCCAGCTGAACCAGTCGCCATGGGATGTGATTTCATTCTCTCAAGAGACTTACCCACCTTTCAATCCTCAGGTGAGTTAGTGTGTTTTATCTCTTTTTTGTCGATATTATCGCAGATCTACCAAAACCCTCTTCACTGTTCTCTCCTTTTACCTTCATTTACCTGCATTTTCTCTTCTGGGTACTAGGGTTTTGTGATTATACCCCATTAGGGTTTTAACGAAACCCTAAATTTTCTCGTTTTTGTCGTGTATTCTCCTTCAAATAGCCGATTAGGGTAAGGGGTCTTCACCATTTCTCGCTATTATCTTTTCTTTTGCTTTTCAATCTCCTGCGTTTAATTTATCAGTTCGAAGGAGAAGATAGCTTTACGGGAAATGGGAGCTTTGGAGACTCTATCGGCGCTGTTGAGAGGTAATCTACTATTCTGCTTCAAATCGAACCTTTAACACACATTTTATCTCGTATTTTTCTTTCATTGGAGCGTTAGGGTTTTTTATTCATCACTCGGAATAGTCGTATGGTTTAGCAGTAATTATCCAAAATTTGTAATGGGTAAGAAGTATAAGTGGTCAGTGGTTGTAAATATGCTGTATATATACGCAGCGTGGCTTCGATGATGGATGGAGAAGAGAAGGCAGTGATGTTCAAGGTCGAAGACATGATTATTGACGATAATGAAATGGAGGATAATGAAGAAACGAAAATGGGAGATGACATTGGGTGTGAGAAAGAATACAAAAGGTTCTACTGTATCAAAACTGACGGCAAGGGCTGGCAATGTAGAAATGAAGCCAAAGATGGGCACACCATGTGCGACCATCACTTATCGCTGATCAAATCTTATGGCAACAACAACACTTCTTCGTTTACCAAGAAATCCGATAAGGGAATAGGAGTTCGTAGAGGCCGAGCTCGGGCCAAAAAGGGTTCGTCATCGTCGTCCAATCCATACGAATTTTACTATTATTCTGGGTTTGGGCCGTTGTGGGGCAAGAGAAGAGCTGATAAAGTAAACGAAGGGAAAAAGTTCGAAGATAGAGAAGCTGAGGATATGAATCAGCACGATAAAACTCCATCTTCTTCTCAAATCGAAGATTTCGAATTTGCAGATTATGAAGACGACGAGGATGAGGAGAATGGCGATAGCGGGAAGAAGAGAATGAGAAAACCAGTGAAAGCAAGATCATTGAAGTCTCTTATGTAGACGGAATCAATGGGGAAATTTGTTTATGTTGGGCTCCTGTTTTTGTATTTAATCGGTGTTTATTTATTTTCAACTTTGGGTAAGTCGTTTAGGGTTATCAGAATTTTTCAAGTTTTTCGACTGGTGAGACTAGCATCGCTCGATTAACATGGCTGTTGTAGGAGGATGTCTACGGTGTGATTCCACTGGACCCAAGGAATTGTATCATTTATTTATTAATCGCCACTGATTTCAAACGCAAGGGTGCTTTTGTAATTTCCTATTCTGCTGCTGGTTCGTTCGCATTGACCTTTTATTTCTCTAATGACGTGGCATTTTATGGTTCTCGTGATTAAATATGGAAAATTCTTGCTTCTCATTAATAAATAAGATTAAGGAAATAATTCCTTAAAAAACAGCCAAACAATGTATTTATAATAATAATTATTATTATTGCTTTTAAAAGGACGAGCAGCAAAGTGGGGCGTTTGGGTATGTCACTGCCTCAATGAAGGTGACAATAGTGGACCCTTCTCCAAAATGCAATATTGTGATACAGGAATTTGGTTAGGTTAGAAATTTTATTTATTTTTTAATTCATAAATACGACACAAAAAGGGTCGAAGGTACTTGGTGGACATCAGCTTCGCAAGACAAACTCCAATGTCAATATCATTTGTATTTAAACTTATTACCTAACTACAAACTCAACCATGTCACGTGGAGAAATTAAAATCTATATTTATATAATTAAATTAGAATAAGTCGCTTTATATTGTGTAATCAGTCCATACGTTCACATCGTGTTGTACAAATATTAGGTCGCCTCCTTCACATTTTGCATCCCAAATTTGGTGGAATTAGCCGTGATTCTTGATTATGAGTGTAATGACTAAATTAATGCTCTTGCGCCTTCATAATTTTCCTCTAAACCTTTAGGTTTAGGGGTAGGTTTGAACTAAATTCAAACTTAAATTTGAGTTTAACAAATTTTAATAAGTTTGAATCTAAATTCGAATTTATTAATTATATTAAAATTTAATTTGATTTAATTTAACATCGTAATTTAAATAATTTTATTTAATAAATTTTAATTTTATTAATTATTAATTTTAAGAAGTTTATGTTTTCTAATAAAAGTGAACTTTAAGAGAGGCTGCTGCATGAGAGAAAGGAAGAAAAATATATTTATTTGGAGTAGATGACTTAATTTGTTAAAATCAATTTTAGTTATGTGATGAAATTTAAAATTTAGTTAAAATCTTATTTATAATGAATAAATAAAGTTATTAAAATATGTTTTTTTTTTTCAATATAAGATTTATTTATATTACATAAAAATACTTTCAATTTATATTACAAAATATTTAGTTGTTTAATGTAAATAGAATAATTTTTACATTCCAAATATTTGGAAATAGAGGTCATTCTTAATCATAGGTCCTGAGACTAAAATATCGGTTTTGCCATTTGATAACTTCTACAATTTAACACCAATTGTCGTAAATATTTCATTTATTTATATGACACGTTATCATTAATGTAAATCTTTTACAATAAGATTTTAACATTTTTAATTCCTTCGATTGACAAACGGTAATCCATCTCAATATATTTTGTGATCGGATGAAATGTTAGATTCTTTGTAACACATATATTATACTCATATTATCGTAATGAAATATAAATATTTTTGCCCGATTCGTTAATCTTTGAGCAGTCTTTTAATTCAAAAGCTTATCTACATATTTCAATAATCGTCATATATTATTGAGCTTCAATAACAGACAGCGTGACCTTAGATTGTAATATGGGCTTCCGATTAATAACTTTCTTGCCAAGTCAACATCAACATGCCCATCTAATTTTAAGATCTTGCTTGCTGCTATAACACAAAATACCCTCAAAAGTGCCTTCCAAAAACATAGGGAATCTACTTCAAGAGACTGTAATTATTTCAGACAAGATTAGCAATCAACTTGTTCCTTACTTCCATTGCTTGTCTTGTGCATACACATCATATGACCAATATAAGACTCTCCCTACGATTGATTAACATGGTACTCGAGGCATATTTGCCTTCTCAACTTTTGTGCTATGGGAATGTTCAGGAGATATCTTGTATCCAATAAGAAGTGAAGCAACAACCAGTTTAACGTATTGTATATTATTCGAGATGTCTATGATTAATTAAACATTTTTTTTTTCAATTATCTGAACCTTTTTTATAACTTATGTCTCTAAATATCATTTTAAGTAGGGTTAGATTTGAGTTGAACTAAACATAAATATGTATATATTTGTATTTAAGCTCGTTTTATACCGTTTGGATTTGTATTCATTAAAATTTTTTATAATAATGTTTAAGTTTGTGTTTGATTCATATAATTTAGTTAGTATTCGATTCGTATTTGTATACATATTCATGTTTGATTCATATAATTTAATTAGTATTCGATTTGTATTTGCATTCATATTCATGTTTCATTCGTATAATTTATATTTATATTTTATTAAAAATTATAATTAATACAAATAATTAATAAAATTAAATTAAAAATTTTTTAATTGAAATTCAGGTTCGTATTTATATTCTATTTGTATAGTTTGTGTCCGACCTCGTATTTGTTAATTTTTAAACTATTGTTCAAGTTTGTGTTCGTATTCCGATTCAAACAATTTGTTATTGACTCATTCAAATTGAATTTAAAAACGAATCTAAATATATTCGATTCAAGTCAAATCCTAATTCTAAGAAACCAATTCATATCTCTTAAGTCATTCATTTTAGACTATTTAATCATAAGAACTTTCAAATTTGCAATACCATTCATATTAGTAACGATAATTATTATATCAGTTATATATAATTAGAGAAATTTAAATCATTATCACCGTAATTTAAAAAGTAAGCACAATGATTAGTATAATATCTTTTAAATATCAAATTCAAGCACAGAAATAAATATCTATCGTGATCAACTTGTCTTTTGCTTTGATTATTTTGTCAAACCTTTCGTGTAGTTTCCCTATTTTTTTCAAAGTAGTTTTGTATTCATCCTTTACACGGGGTGTTCTCATGTTCAAATTTTGACACCTCAAATTTGGTGAAAGTAGACGTCATTCTTAATTGTAAACCTGAATTTATGGACTTGCATTTTAACAAATTTTTCATGTGCCTTAATACCAATTGTCATGGAGCGTTTGGTCAAACACACAGCCAACAAGTTTAGTTCCAAATATTCAAGAAAGAAACAATGAAGAAGAAAAAGAAAGGACAATCAAAATGTCAAGAGTCTCTCATTATCTCTTTACTTAGGAACCAACTATAATCTCTTAATAAAATATTTATTATAAAATCTAATAGGTGAATTATTTATAATATTTTAATCATATAATTTTAGGAATTTCACAGCCTAACAAAATAAAAAATTTAAATATTTATAAAAGAAATAAATATATTATAAATTAGAGGATAATTTATCATAATCCTAAATGAAAAATAATTTTTAAAAAGTCTCAGGTTAATATCCTATGGAAAGGTAATATTCTGGGATGTAGGATTGGGAATATGTAATGTGGAAATTGGCACGAGGAAAATGATTCAGATTAAAGTTAAAGATTGTCGCGTTGGTATTTTGGTATCGTTTCTCTTAATATGGTACACATAAAGTACGCATCATTTATCTACACAGTCAGTATAACACTTTTTTTTTTTTTTTAATTTGGTATTAATTTGTCATTTGCAAAAGGTCAAAGATTTAGTCCTACCCAGGTTTTCTTAGACATGGTGTCACCCAAAAGCTTTTAAAAAACCAAATATCAACCCTTATCCAAAGTCAATAATTAACTAACGGTCAATTATTAAATTTAACAGATTAAAAATTCATTTTTATATTTTTAAATGAAAAGAATTTAAAAATAAAAAAATAAAAAAATTTAAGTTATAAAAAAATTTAAATTATAAAATAATATTAAAATAATAATAAATATTTAAAAATAAAAATAAAAAAGGATTAATTCAATTAAGTAACTATTTTTAACTATCTTATTAGATTTTTAACGGTCATCATCATTGATGACGGTGGTCTTTTTTTATTTTTCAATTTCTTAAAATTTTTTATTTTTTATTATTTTTAATTATTATATTAATATTATTTATATTTTTTAGGATATTTTGGTTTTTATGGTAAAATGTTAAAAAAATTGAGAAAAAAGGGCTGGTTTTTCTCTTTTTAAAAACTTGTGGGCAGGATTTTGTCATTTAAAGAAACCTTGGGTGGGCATGGGGGCTTAGCCTTTATAAAAATATTTATTCGGGCACGCTCACTGGAAGGAGCGTGGAGCACACTGCTACCCTTTACACTAGGTTCACTTCACTGCATCTTTAACAGCTGGTTGTTTTCGGATTTGCGGTTGCCCGTGAAGAAACAGTTACGGTTATGTTAAATTCCAGCTTTGCATTATTCAAAATTATAATTTAATTTGTTTTCATTTATAAAATAGTTTAATTTAATTTAATAAATAAAAAATAATATAATTTATGATTTGAATTATGATTTAAACAATTTTCAAATGGAATCAAAGTGTAAACAATTTTTAAAATGCACATATAATCATATGGTGATAATATTTTTTAATAAATAATTACATATCATTTATTTTTTTATATTTATTTTATCATTTTCTTATATATTTATTATATATATATATTCTATTTTTATTTTATATGTTAGATTTAAATTTTAGACAACCATAATTTAATTACTATTTAATTGAAAAATATTTGAAGATAAATCATTTTGAATGTGTTTAAACTGTAACTTAAATTAAATTAAACAATATTTTTTAATTTAATTTAATTTTTTTAATTTTAAAAAAATCTTAAACCGCATTAAATTAGAATATACACCTCCTCAAAAACAATTGGCTACCACGTGGATATTTTCAATTTATTTGTTTATTTATTCTTTAGAAAATGTATGGCATGGGCGCGTGACCTTGTGTCGGGACTTGCATTATTGTGATTTGTTAGGTGAGCCTTTTTTTTTTTAAACAACACCATCTACTTTGTCTTAAATTAAATACTCATGAAATACGTAATATATATATATATATATATATATATATATATATATATATATATGTATATAAAATTCCATACCAAATCAACACAGGTAACAAATTTTCAACCCAAAGAAAACCTTACATGGAATAAAATTTTGGTTCTCTTTTCAAAATTATCATATCTCCTTGATTAAACAAAATTTATTTTATTTAATCTCCTTGATTCCATGACAGATTATGAAGCATGCACATATATATATATATATATAAAGGAAGAACTACCTTTCATCTGTTTCATACATCAGAGACACTTGACTGTCCAATTCCTGCCAAAACAACAATCAAGAAAATTACAGTCAATTCCGCTTGTTTTACACAACAAATTACTGAAGATATAAATATTCACAAACCAACCAGCCTCATTCATGTCATCTGCCATATTTTTCAATGTGTCCTGTCCTTCTGCTATAACTTCTAAGTTCTAGCCCTAGTCCTTCGTTCCTCATAATTTCCAGAATGGGTTTGAAGGATATCTTTAACTTTAAACTTCCTTATTAATACCTGAATGCGGATCGATTTTGATTCCTGTACACGAGGCCGAAGTTGCTCCGCCATCACTTTGATTGGCTGCAGTTGTTGCTCGATCATGAATCGCTTCAGTCGTTTCTTTCAGGGCAGCTTCTAAATCACTTCAAGTCTCAATCTCTTCCTTCAGAAGCCTTTTGACCTACTTTCCTTAAATACGCAACCACTTAACAAAACCGATATAATGTTGTTACAATTCACTGTGTAAATTAATTTTTTTAACCCTTTTAAAAGCAGCTCTCTGTAACTTCGGGACTTCTTCAAGCAATTTAGCTTTCGTTCTTCTAATCTCCGTGTTCATAGAAAACGCCGTCGCGACCGCCTCGGATTTCTTTAAAAAAAATAATAAGAAATAACAATTAAAATTTAAAGATAAAGTACGTGGACAGCAGCACCGAGGTTGGCTGCCACGACACTGTATAAGCGAGCGAAAGCATCGCCGCCGGCAGACGTTGCTGTTTTTCATTATCGACATCGCAATTTTCATATTTCTTGCACATCGCAGTGGCTCTGGTGATGAAATCTATCACAGCCATAATTTTTTCTCTCGAGTGTAGGTGTGAGGATCGGGTTTCCGAGTCAACCGAGTTGAAGAGAAGGTAGAAAACGACCCCGATGAGACGACGTCGTGGAGACGAAGACGGCGGAGTCAATCGAAGGAGGTAAAAAGGAATATTTCTTGATATTTTTTGTGTTTCAACGTTTAACTTTATATGATAACCGTTTGATTCTTGCCAGGTGGATCATATGGTGGGGCCTATTAGCAACATCTCGGGTTCAGATTCGGACATGAGACACGAGATGTGCGATCCGACTTCGCATTTTACACGTGAGGAAGTTAGCAGTATTATTCCATTATTATTATTATTATTTTATAATTTACCTACTTATTCGGAAAAAAATAAAATAAAATAAAATAAAATTTACTCTTTAACCCCATCCATTTTACCCAACTCTTGAATTTACCACAACTTCCCAGTAAATATATTGCAAACAAGCCTCGCAATTGATGTTCCTAACAAGTTTCCATTACAAATTTATTTTATTTTATCAGTTCCAATTGACCAGAAAATGGAAAGATATAGTACACGCCATTTGTACTTTTTAGTAATTATACATATTAAGAAATATAAAATTAAAATTGCCTTATAATTAAAGATTCTTTATTCTTACGGAAAGTAGAATAAATGGGAAGAAGATGCAGTTCCCAACTTCCTCTACATATATATACATATACATATATATATTTCCCACTTGGGCGGTCATCAAATCATAACCCAGTCATTTTTTTTGCAACCTTCAGTTCAGCTCATTCGATTCGATTTGATCACCTTTCACCACCTTGACCAACACAGGTCAACCGTGACAAATATTCTCAATTATTTTATTAAAAGAGAAATACCCCCTTCCATAATCACCCACTAATCAAACTTTTATTTAAAACCATATCTTTTTTATCTTTTGCTCCCGGAGAATCGAACCCAAAGATTAAAAATGGTAGGGAATTTGATTCTGTACCATTGTTCTTATCTGTTTCTCAGTCTTTTGTTGATTTTTTCTTCTTCCACTAGTCGCTGTTACACTTTTCCTGTGTCTAGTTTTAGATACCCTGAAACCCGGCTCAGACCATTTGATTCGCGTTATATCAGATGTATGTCATCAATTTTTTCTTTATTTATTTTCAAATTATCCCTTTAATTTGTTTTTGTTACTTTGCTTCTAGTTAGAATTAGTTCTTTAATCAATGCTTTTGCTGATGTTCGTATTACAAGTATTACTCTTTGAAGTTTACCCATCAAAACTGCATATTTGTTGCAGAATCAGTTAAGAGTATCAGCTTTGGCGTCGGGTTTGGGATGGGGATTAATTGATTTTGAGTAATAGTTAATGATGAGTTTGATGATAGAATCAGTCGTGGATAGAAGTCACCTAATGGCTGATCTTCTTTCTGTTGTGTCCCAATTATTATTATTTTTCCTTTTCTTGTCTTATAAGTGCTAATATTGTTTTGTTTCTTATTTTCTTTATATATGTATTTGGTATCAATTATCACGGCTAATATCTAACTGGTTTGGTGTTGTGCCTTGTTCAAGTTGATTTGCCACTATGGTTCTCTTCATTGTCTATACAGTTGGAATCAAACGTAGACCTTGTAAGTTGCATATATATGTTTGACGTATGTCAGTTTTTTAGCATTCAGAGGCTGTTCAGGCCTAATTACTGAATTTAACTTTTTTCAGACCCTAGTTACTTGAATTTGATATTATCTTTAATTTGCGAACACTTTCAGACACAATTTGGCAAAGAACAGCATTTTGATGCTTTAATTGATTGTAAGATAATATTTGAAGTTATTTTTGTCTTGATATTTTCTTTTGCCTCAAAAAAGCTTTGTTGGCTTGAACCTGAAAGTAAGTAGCGGCGAGAAACATTGACTTCATATTAACTTTTCATTCTGTTCCATACTATTTATCTGCTTTCCTATTAGCTTATGGTTCAAACTTTTTGCAGGATATCAAAAGGATAACAAAGGTCCCTTTAAGCGCTCTGCCATTGATCTGTTTGAGAGATGGCAGTCTCCCTCTGCCAGATGTCTCAGAGACTGCTCTAAATGGTTTAGGTATGATGTGTCTCAACCGATCTTAGAAATCACCATCTGCATTTTTACTTAATTTTTTGTTGGTTGGTGCATGAAGACCCAACCTACCTGTGTGTGCAACTTTATAGTGTCCAATATAACAGATTAATAATATCAAATACCTTTGGAAAAACTCCTTCTTTCTCAGTGTTAGGTTCTCTCTCTAATGGATCTTCCAAGGGATTAGAAAATCTTGAGAATGTGGAACAGTGTTTTCCAATGCAGAAAAATATATCACTGAAGTTGACAAATGAGCAGGTCTGTCTTTTTTACTATTGCTTGATAGATTTCTTCTAATATGAGGCTAGAGCTTCTCCCTGAAATTTTATTTGTTCATGAAGTTTAACTTTCTGTCTCCATACCCTTTGGATAATAAGATGGGGCATGGATTATTACAAAAAACACTGTTGTAATTGCTCTTTCTACATTTGTTGTCTGTTAAAAATAGTCGACGACATTTAACTTAAATGGCTTTTATTCAGATATCTACAGGGGTTTGGTATCTTGGTCTTTTCAATGGGGTTGGAGATACAAGGACGCAATCAAAGATGGTATATTTATTATCACGATTTTTTATTTCCTATTACTTGTTCGTTTAACTTCTTTATCCTCTTTGTTAAAGGGATCTTGATTCCACAAATTCCTAAATCTTGCAAACATTTCTGAGAAATGAGGTTGCAGCTAATTCCTGGTACTGCAGATTGTTCGGGGTCCATCGCACTCTTTCATTGTCAACATTAGTGTGGAAGGATGTACAACCTCAACTATATGGGGCCAGTTCTGCAACCAGACAGTCAACCCTCTATTTTGTGCTCAATCTGACAGTTACAATCTTACTGGAAACTATTCTGATAGTAAGGTGAACAACAGGACAGCTGTAAATGTGGTTTCTTGCAGAGACTCTTTTAACACACTTTGCCATGGAATTGGTGAAACTAAAGTCTACTCCTTGGATGTGGCTGGAATCGCAGAACAATTAACCATTATGGCAATGAATGTTAGGTTCAATATGACACCTTCAAATAACACAGTAAATGTTAGTGGAACTAACATGATGTGTTTTGCACGTCATGGTGCACTTCCTTCAGCAACCTTATATGATTTTTCGGGTGATATACATAAAGACCCATTGACTATTCCCTCCCCTAAGGTTGGTCGCTGGTATATAACTGTTATACCTGTTAATCTTTCAAAAGAACTTGGAGAGATTCATGATATCTATGCACAAGTTTGCTATTCTTTGGAATGGCAAGTACTTGAATGTCCCATGGGGAAGGCAGGGCCTAATTGTACATGGGAAAGATATAATCTTCAGGTGAGATTGTGTACCTTACACCTCTAAAGCTCTTCATTCTAATATTATGTTGAGCTTTATGATCAAGAATAAATTTTGACTTGTCATAGAAATATATACATGTATTTTGATATAGTGTCATTTAGATTTTAATCTTAGGATGGAAGTGCAGTTTCATGTTTTGCATGCCAAATTGCATTGTTGTGTATATGAATGAAAACAAGTGTATTTATGATCCTATTTTGATCCCTTTGCTGGATATTCATCTTTTGAAGGCTTGAGTTTAAATCATAATTTGGCTTGTAAGGTGAAAAATAAATGATTAAAGGACAGGCTTAGTATTTATTAAGAATATGATACCATTTAGATTTCACGTTTAAACATCTTCGTTATCCTTAGCAATATTGATATGATTTTCATGTCAGTATTTGCTCTAAATGAACATTAAATATAGAATACCTTTTGCTGTGTGTTTACTCTGTTGATGCTTGAAGAAACTTATCCAACGTAATTTTATTGACTAGCTACTGGTTGTCTTCAGACAGGAATCAGGAGGTCATACCTGTTTGAATCCAGTTATATACCAGTCAGTGAAAAAGTGCCCACAGTTTCTGCTGATTTTCCTCTTGAACCTCTTTTAAGCAACTCTTCTTCTGGCGGAGAATCAGATGATATTTGGACTTTTTTTCTCATGGACGTTCCTATGGGTGCAGCTGGAGGAAATGTCCATATCCAACTCACATCAAATACAAATATGACATATGAAATATATGCTAGATTTGGAGGATTACCATCGGTTCAGAGCTGGGACTATTACTATGCAAACAGAACAAACAGCAGTACTGGCTCTACGTTCTTCAAGTTGTATAATTCAAGTGAAGTAAAGGTTGATTTTTACATCTTATATGCTAGAGAAGGAACTTGGGGTTTTGGAATAAGACATGTCAATACGTCGAGTAGTGAGACTACCATGTCTATTTCCCTTGAAAGGTGCCCTAGAAGATGCTCAGATCATGGGCAATGCAGATATTCTTTTGATGCAAGTGGATTGACATCATACAGGTTTTTATATACAGTTTTTCCCTTTCATAAATTTTTAAATTTTCTTATATGTGGTCTTCTGTTTTTTTAATGAATTTACCCAGTAGTATCTTAGTTGGAACTTTGATAACTGCATACAAGAGCTTATAACTGTATTAGTTTTTTGCTTTCTGTGACTTTTTTAGTTGTCCTTTTTCTTTTTTTACAGTTACTGCTCATGTGATCGCAACCATGGAGGCTTTGACTGCAGTGTTGAAATTGTTTCTCCTCGAGGTAAATGTTACTTTGATGTTAAATTTAAAGAAAAAAAAATCATTTAGTCTCTGATACACACTGATGCTTAAGTTGTCAAGATTGCTATCAAAGTGTTTTTTGTTTGTCACCGATATCCAAATTGTCCATCTGATATTAAGCTGCCACATGCTCTTTATATAAAAACAATGATCTAGGTAACTCGAGTTTGTCATATGGAGCTGTAGATCTCTGAACTAATTAGTTGAGAAGATGGTGAAAATCTAGAAGTCATGGCCAATAATTTTGCTCAATCTCTCAACAGTCTATGTTCTTTTTGTACCACTCTCTATTGATGAGATAATAATTTTAGTTTTAGCATTATGCTAATAGCATGTTCTTTACCTAAGCCACCAGCTGAAAACAAATGTAGGGCACTTATGGCAATCAATTGCTCTCATTGCATCAAATGCTGCAGCTCTACTGCCTGCCTATCGTGCTCTTCGACAGAAGGTAAAGCTCTTTTTCTGGTTTACATACTTGTATATCCATTAAACATGACAAGACATATCAGCTAAGTTTGACCTGATCTTTGTGATCGATCAGATAATTTTCCTATCGCCTAAAGGACAATTAATTCTCTGTGCAGGCATTTGCAGAATGGGTACTCTTCACATGTAGTGGTATTTCAAGCGGATTATATCATGCATGTGACGTTGGCACCTGGTGCGTGTTATCCTATAATGTCTTACAGGTATGAGTACTTGTATAATTGTCTTTTTTTTTTTTTTTGGACAATTGGTGTCTTACACATCTAGAGATATATTAGCTAATAGCAGAAATATCCTTCCCATACAGATATACACATGCTTCACAAGGTTGTTTATTTAAGATGTTATTGATAAGGCTTACTGGCAATCTTTCAGTTTATGGACTTCTGGCTCTCTTTCATGGCTGTAGTGAGCACTTTCGTATATCTAACTACTGTTGATGAAGCTTTTAAAAGGACAATTCACACAGTGGTAGCTATCCTTACAGCGCTTCTGGCTATAACAAAGGCAACAAGGTATCTTGAACCAGTAGATATGGTTCAAATATGTTCAAAGCGGGACTTTCTTTCTAAGTGATCACAGTAGGCACTTAACCATGCTGAACACTGCAGGTCTTCCAATATTATTCTTGTACTTTCGATTGGGATACTAGGTCTTCTTATTTGTTGGGTGGTGGAGCTCTGTACTACATTTAGGACGTTTTCCTTTTCAATTGGATTTTTTAGGAACTTGCTGGACAGGTAACTTTATTTTCTTTTTCACATGAATCCTGAATTGTTATTCATGTACTTTCTATTGGCTCATCATGCAGTTAAAATAAAATGAACAAGTCAGCAATACTAAAACTTTTCTTTTTAATTTTTCAAGCATATATCAATCAAGTTTAATTTAATACAAATATAACTTAGGCATCCTGATGCATTAGGGCTGTTTTTTGTGATTCGGTACTATGACAGATTCAAGCTAATTAGTTTGCACGTGAGATTATACATGTATGATTTAGAGGACAGTAGACCAAACAAAATTGATTGTTTTTTTTTTTTGGTTCTTTGTTAACTGTAGGCAGCAAACTGTTACACAAAGGCTTCATAATTTGATCAAGACATTATTGCTACGGTTCCGATGGGCATTTTTACTAGCAGGTTTTGCAGCACTAGCAATGGCAGCAATAAGTTGGAAGTTGGAAAGCAGTGAAAATTACTGGATTTGGCATAGGTATGATGAATTCATTAATCTCTCATGTCTGACTTGCTTTTTACCTCATATTCGAGGTTTTAAATGTTTTTGCAGTGTTTGGCATGTCACCATATACACGTCTTCCTTCTTCTTCCTTTGTTCAAAAGTCAATAATGTAAACAGTGAGAATCAAACGCCAGTAGAAGGAAGCTATGAGTTAACTCGACAAGATTCAATCCCAAGAGATGATAGGCAGGAATAGAGGCAGGAAGTTTTGCAGATTTAGCTCCCCATTTCCTTAGGCATGCAGGGAAAAAAAATCATATAGCTGCATAGACCAATAAAATCGCTCAATCTGAAGAAGATAATTGTAGTAGTATAATAAGACATTTTTAAACTCCTCAAGAGAAGCAGTTTGTTGTGGGTTCCTGATAATGTAAGTTTTCCTAATTTTTTAGGGGGGTTTGTGGTCATGTACGTAAATGTTTATGCACATAGGTAGGAGAAAGAATTGAAGCGCAGGCAAGATGCAGACACGTTGTTCATAAGCTTTAGGGGCAGAGAACGTAAGTGCACAGATTTGGTCTTTCAAGCGTATCTTGTGAAGGGTTTTTTTTTTTGTATTTATAGCATCTTTCATGCATCATAATGGGAAAAACTTGAGATTTGGTCTCTCTGATTGTTTTAATGCTTCAAGAGAAAGATTAAATAGTTTTCTACACCGTTTGGACTGATGTATAGATAAGCTGCCAGAAGTGAAAAAGATGTTGCAACTAAATCTTGTCTCTTGGGCTCGATCTCTTGGATCAAACGGTTGTTGATGGATTCATTTTGTTCCTTGAGTCTTTTTGGGTTTCTTCTCTAGTGATTCTTCGCCTTTAGTGACCCTTCTTTTCTCATGTGTTACAACAACCCTTTTGATGATCTTACTATCAATTCAAGCTCGAGTTAGCTTTTTGATTTAAATCTACCCCTACTTGTCTCAAAACTCAATTTGGGACTTTGGAACATTGACAAATCTGGATTATTATACATTGGTGTTCATGATAATTTTGGTAGTTCCAATCCCAACTTAGACTATCATTTGCATAAAGCAATTTATATTTTAGTTGGACGAAAAGATTCAATGAAAAAGATATCCTTACCTGGAGAGGAGAAGCAAACTGGAATTCATGACAGAAAACATCACTGCTTGATATTTTCAGTCTTTAAATTAACAGCATTATGTAAAACCCACATTCATTGAGGTCACGGTCATATATAGGCACTAGAAACATTTGTATCCTCTTCGAGGCCAACCATTGTTTCCAGCATAGCATAAATGTGTACAGCTTGTGGATGGGATTTATCACTTGATACAAAGGTGTGAATTTCACCAGCAATCTCCATCCAGCTACAACCTGGAACTTTATAATTGCAATTGTTTCTCATTTTTTTGCGGATTCTCACCACACCAGACCAATACCCTTCAGAGGCATACAAGTTAGATACAAGAGCGTAATTCACAGGATTGTCAGGTTCCAAGTGAAACAGCTTGTCTGCAGCCCACTTTGCTAATCCTGCTTCTCCATGAACTTTACATGCTCCGATGAATGCTCCAAAAGTGTCAGATCTAGGTTCAATATGCATTGATGCCAATATATCATAAGCTTCATGCAGCAGACCAGCTCGAGCAAGAAGGTCAACGAGACAAGTGTAATGCTCTGAATCTGGCATAATTTGATAGTCATTGATCATTGAATTAAAATAATGCAGTCCCTCTCTGACTAGCCCACCATGGCTACAGGCAGAAAGAACTGCTAAAAATGCAATTTGATCTGGCCTTATTCCTCTAGATAACATCCTCTCAAAAATCTCAATGCTTTCTCCAGAAAGGCCATGGAATGCATGTGCACCAATAATTGAAGTCCATGTAACAAGATTGGGGTCTGAAACTGAACTAAAGCATTTAAATGCACTAGTAATGCTACCACATTTGGAGTATGCATTTATCAAAGCATTTCCAACAGATAGGAAAGCTTGAAATCCACATTTAACCACATAAGCATGAACTTGCATGGTTTCACAAGTGATAGATAAATTACCGCATGAGCTAAGAATGCTAGCCAGGGTAAGTTCATCTGGGCATAAGTTTCTTTGAAACATATCTCTGAGAAGTCTCATAGCCTCCTTTCCATCTCCATATTTACCATAGCCCACAATCATAGTATTCCATGAAACTAGATTTTTAGCAGCCATAGCATCAAAAACTCTGCAAGCATCATCTATATTTCCACTCTTGGCATACATATCAACAAGTGAACTAGCCACTGAAACATCGAAATAAAAAAACCGTTTGATTATTAGGCCATGAATTTGCCTCCCCAATTCAGAAGACCCCAATGTCCCACATGCATTGAGCAAACTAGAAAATGTAAATTCATCCCCCTTCTGACCTTCCAAAAGCATCAAGTCATATACCCGAAAAGCCAGAACTGCCAAACAGTTCAAGGCATAGCAGGACACCATCACATTCCATAACACTAAGTCCCTACACAGAACTTCATCAAAAACCCGCCTCGCATCTTCAACTGAGCCACATTTCCCATACAAATCTACAAGAGCACTGCTAACAAAACAATTCAAACCAAAACCCAATTTCAGTATAAAGCAATGCAGTTGCCAACCCATCTCGATATCATTTATATCTACAGACGCACGAAGCAAACCATTAAACGTTATGTGATCTAATTCCACATCGCATAACAACATTCTCCTGAAATAAAGAAAACCCAGATACGGACTTGACTCAAACTTATTATCACAACCAAGAACCCCACAAATTACTGTATTCCATGTCACAACATTCTTCGCATGCATTTCATCAAACAATTTCTCTGTATCATCAAACTTCTTGCATTTAACATACACATGTAATATTTGATTTTGCAAGGATAATTTGTTGTGTAGTCCTAACTTTATTAAGTGTGCATGTCTTTGTTTCCCTTCCTGAAGAAAACGAGATTTGGCCCGGTTGGCTGAGACCTTGAGGGCATAAGAGCAATAAGAATGGTCTGAGGGAAAATCTTTGAAGTGAGTTGACTCGAGAACGGGCACTGAGGTTGTAGGTAGAGTCGCGAGGAGAGATGGATAATATTTTGAATGCTTTGTGGAAGTTGAAGAGAGGTGTGGTGAGCATGATAACTGTCGTTTGAAATGAAGGTAGGAGACTGAAAAAGCGCGGCATTTAGGGAGCATAAGATGATAAACACAGGGAAATGACAATTAAAACATGTTGTATACTCCAAGACTACTGCAATAAGCTTGATGTTGTTGCTATAGAAAAGGGAAAGCCTCTATCAAAGGTTTATGTCTCCCACATGGTTCAATTCATTGCATCTTACATAAATTAGGGTTTTTGCCCCAAAATTCTTATTTTAATGATCCGAAAATTCTTATCAAAATAAAGACAAAAAAGAAAAACAATTTTATCAAAACCGAAAGTATAAATATTGTTTTTTTGTATTATCAATACAATTTATATGTACTTATAATGAGTATCAATAATGATGTGTTATATTGTGATTGAATGATTTTGAATTATAAATAAAGTAACATCAATCACTCTATGATAAATAATTATTGATATCTAAATTAATAATTATTATATGTGCATGTAATTTTTTTCAACTCAAGAACCTCCACACATACTAGTCGATCAATTCATACTAATCGGTTAAGATAAATTCGAAGGGTTATAACCATTTAAACTAATAATTATAAACTAAACCAATCAAAACCGAATTTTTCATAATATATAAGATCTATTGTCTTAACATTGGATCCAAATTTTTTTGTAGTAAAAATCTATAATATTTAATATAATTTATTATTTTGTCTAACAGCCTCCTAATTTTTTTACTCAATATTTTACTCATTTTTTGGATTAACACTCCTCTCTACTTAAACTTTGATTTCCTGTCATGACCCTTTGGCCCTAATAATAATTGTATTACTTATATATTACTTGATCAAGAAGGGAATAATATGACAAAGGTGCACATAACGACTTATTTGGAATGGGCTCCCAAGTTGTTGTGCTAAAATCACATGTGGTTGAGTTAGTGAGATGAAAATTAACTATTCATATTCACCGGAGAGCTTACCCAATTTGAAATTTGTCCAAATCTAACCTTAAATCTTAAAAAAAAAAAAAAAAAAGCTAAATCACTTGTTCCCACCCATAGTTTGCTCCCACGACAAACTCCCATCCTCAAACATTTAAAAACCCAAACACCTACCCTTCATCCAATTACATTAATAGAGTTTATGAAATGACAAAAATATATTTATTAAAAAAATTTATAATAATATTTAAATATTTTAAAAATATTTTAAATTTTTTAAAAATATTTAAATTTAAAAAATTAAACCTAGCCACTGCCATCATACCGGTGGCAGTGGCCGCTACCAATGGAACTAGGTGGATGTTCCAACCACCTGGTTCCAAATGAGGCTAAGACTCCCTATGTGACGGATAGGGCCAAATCTGGCCACCTCCGCTAGAAATATATGGTCAGAAATGACTGTTGGGGTCAAAACAGACTATTTTCTACTGTTTTTATTGGCGGAGGTGGCCAAAACATACCGCCTCCATCGCATAAAGAGGCCAAATCTAGTCTCTCTTAGAACCAGATAACCAGAACAGCCACCTATTTCTATTGGGCGATGGTGGTAAATTTAAATATTTTTAATATATTTATATATATTTAAATATTATTTTATAAATTTATAAATTTTAACTCTGAAATGATAAATTTGCCCTTTAACTATTAGTATTTATACTGTTAAAGTTATATTTAACCGTTGACTTTGATTAATGGGTGTGATTTTAGGTTTTTAAATATTAGTGGGTGAATATCGTAGGGGCAAACTATGGGTGGGAATAAGTTCGTTGGCAAAAAGGTGTAATCCAAACACACTCTTATCCCTTCACCTGCAGGCCGTAGCCATAATGATTTATATGTATTATTTTGGAAATAATAATGGAGCCATGAAAGTCTACCTCCACAAAAGGCCAAAGGACATTTTCCCACCCATAGTTTGAGGCGGGGACAAATTCCCACCCGCTTAAGTTTAAAAGCCCAAAGCCCCACCCATTAACTGTTAACTCTAACAGTCAACAGTAAGTCAAGGGGTAAATTAGTCATTTTAGAATTAAAATGTATAAAAATATAAAATAATATTTAAATATATATTAAAATTTATAAAAAAATTTATAAAAAATTTTAAAAAATATTTATTTTTGAAAAAATAAAAACCAGCTACCGCTGTCGGCGCAGTTAATAGAACTAGGTGGTCGTTCCGACCACCTGGCTCCAAGGGAGGCCAGATTTGGCCTCCGGAATCGACGGAGGCGGCCAGATCTGGC
>JAJEJH010000551.1:106442-151752 GCA_026122585.1 Anacardium occidentale
TTTATATTTTAATATATTTTAAATATTATTTTAAAATTTTTAATATATTTTTATTAGTAAGGGTATTTTTGTCATTTCATCTAATGAATTAATGAAATTGGACGAAAAATTGGATGAAGGGTGGGAATTCGGGCTTTTAAACTTAAGCGGGTGGAAATTTGTCCCCGCCTCAAACTATGCGTGGGAAAATGTCCTTTGGCCTCCACAAAATTCCCTGATTCTGTCCCTACTATTCATTCCCCTCAGGCAAATGAAGGGCTAAAATGACGGGTAGGTTAAATGTATTCGTAATTACTAAGTTTTTCATAAATTACAATTGTAATAAAAAATAAAAAATAAAAAATTTATTAATATAACGTTTACTTGATATCTCAATTAGTATTTATTTTAGTTTTTATTATTAATTTAACTAATAAATTTAGACAATAATATAATAATAAATAAAATTTAAAATTTAAATATTTTTTATAACGTTTTAAAAACTAATAATTACAATTAGAAACAATAATTTTAAACATCTTTTCTCCATGGCGGACTTGTAGTCAAGAAGAAGAAGAAGAAGATGGAGAGAGAGAAAAAGAACAAGGATTTTTTTTTTTTTTTTTTTAAAGGCTCTTTCCAAAATTTAGGGGATTAAAAAGGCTGTCATATGTGTTCAAGTACACCTATTAAAGTGAGGGCGCGTTTGTCTCCTTATAATGATCTATTCAATTAAACATTATAGTGGACATAGATATTTGTATTGATTATGCAACTGAATAATTATCAGAAGAGCAAGTTACATATTTCCACCCAAGGTTTAACAAAACACTTTTTACCCCACCTTAATAGCACAAATTATATTATTTTACCCAAAATCACAACTGAATTAATAAAAAAAGAGTTTTCATTCAATGTTACAAAATTAAATTATTATATTATTGCTAGCTATTTAACTTTTCAAAATTGAAACATCGCTTCAAATTAATTAAAAAAAACTAAAAAATATTATATTTTATTAACAACAACTCATTCTACTTTTTTACTTTTTCACTACAAGTAAAAACAAAGGGAAAAAAATTTTCCTTCAATGTTGGATGTTAGGTCGAGTATAGCTTGCAAAATTGATTCGACGTTTCGTTTATCCACAGTTTGAGAGTCACCACTTCCCAACTTTCTCGCTTTCGTGATCTCTCAATTCAATCTCTGTTTAGTTGTCTGAACAACATATAGATTATTTTCGGTGTCTATCTGAAAGACTCAATACCTCTGTTCACGTGTATTTGTATTTTCAGATCAACTACAATCATCTTGTCTTCCACTTTCTAAATCCTAAATTTTAAACTTTTTTGTCATCGATAAAGAGAAATGATGAATATCTGTAAATGTTAAAAGTAATTGAAACGATTAATATTAGAGTTTACCAACTTTCGAAAAGATTGAATGATAAATTTTTAAACTTGTAAGGAAGCTTAAAATTATGTTCGAAACATTATTGATTGACATATAAAATATAATTTTATAATTTATAAATTATAAAAATATTATTTTATTTTTTGTTTCATCAATTTGTTTAAGTAAATTTGATTTTAAAATAAAATTTTACGTTTATATAATTACAAAAAAACTAAAATTTAGACCAACCTGCCCTAGTCATGACAGAGTCTTATTCTATTCGGTCATTATTAAGGGTGATCGATGCAAATGGAGCGGCCTCTGTATTATCTATATGGCTGTTTAAAAATATCTGATACACTTTTAATATTCAACAAAACCCTAATTAATCATCTGTATGTGACATGAAAGCAAGACAGAGATACGGGTGGAGCGCATAATGTGGAAGAAATTATATAACACCGCCACCACCATCACAAAAGAATAATAATAATAATAATAATAATAATAATAATTCCCTCAAAATCTCGCCCTTTAGCTTCTTTTCATCGACCCACCTTCACTCTGTCTCTGTCTCTGGTTCTTCCCCTACAATTCCGTGTGCCAGGAGGTAAGCTTACATGGTTTCTGTGTTAACTTTCAAGATAATGATTGATTGAATTGGTTATCGTTTGCTTCTCACTCACCTTTCTGATTAGGGTTTTGGTTCTTCGTTTACTTTATTATTTTTTTGTTCAATATTTTTATTATTGAATTTTGTTTTCTTAATAAGGGTTTAACCGTCTTCAGATATTTCTTTTTTGGGTTTTTTATTATTATATTAATTATTGTATTTATCTACTTGAGTATTTAATGCTTCTATTTCTTGCAATCTAAGCTAAATTATGGTAATTCGAAGCGTTAGAATCTTAAATAAATAAAAAAAAGGTTGTTTGAGTCATCTGGAAATTGTTGGCTTATTTGTTCTCTTTTTCCTCATTGCGGTATGCTATTTATTTTCTGTTTCCAGATTTATTTTTGGTTGTTAATTAGTATAAATTGAGTTACTAGCTTGTTCATGCGTTTTATTTTCATATTTCTAACTTCTTTTAATTTGTAAGCTATGTAGCATTTGACTTTTACTGTTGCTGAATGACAGGAAAATAATGTACCGACCACTGCTTGTATTGGGTGGATAACAGAATTAATAGCAGGGATGGGAGGCTGTTGTTGTTCTTCCAGGAAACCTCATCTACATGGAACACCTGTATACTACTATGTTAGTAATGGTTTCTCTCAAATTGCATGTCTTTTGGCATTTAATTTACTCATTTTCTTTTGTCATGCTTTATTTGTCATTGTTGCTGACAATTTTTTGTAGTGGATGTTTATATTGAGTAGTTGTCTTCTGCTGTTCAGTTTGCATTTGGAATGGATATTGGAGAATTTTAAAATTACATCTCCGACCAGATTGTTTTTGTGGTCTACAGAGCCTTTTTTTAAAATTATATACGGGTGTGTTTATTTTACAGATTAAGTGTTATAATTACTATTAAAATTTTGTTTTGATTGGAGTAGTTGAAGTCTGAGCTAGAGGAATGTTTAGTGTGACGTTGACAGATTTTTTGAGGAGTTGAGATGAAAATACTGGGGGTTGTTGTTTTAATCTCAAACGTTTTTCGGGGGAGGGATTTGGATGTGTCCTGTGGGGAAGCAGCTGGCAGAAGAAGATACATGCTATGAAAAGGTTTCCTCCTTTGCTTCCTTACAAGACATGCCATCATTAATGGCTAGTAATGTTATGTTTAGGTGTTTCTATCAAGAAAGTGCTTCTAAGTGGAAATTTCTATTCACTTACCAATGTCAGCAACTTGCTCATTAGTATATTTCTATTCCATCATTGTTGAACTTAAAGAACTCATTTATGCAGTGTCCACCAGCTTTGGAAGAGCAGGAGTCCTTAACATCTCCCAGTGGCGGAGTCTCTGCCTTTGAAGGAGGACTCCTGGTTGATTTTCATCTGGAAGCATCAACGCCTGACACTTTCCGGCCCCCTCCTGCACCTTTGCCATATGATGTTGTTTTCGGATGTCCACCATCAACAGATTCAGAGTCTGTTAAAGAAACTATTAGTGCCGGTAGTTTTGAAACATTACCCGCATGTGAAGATCTTGAAGAATTAGATTTCAAAAATCAAGCTAGTTCTTTGCCTGTCTCACCAAGGAAACTAAAAGTTGCAAAGTTAAATGAATCCATAGTGGCAGAAGAAGATGACATCTGTCCCATTTGTCTTGAAGGTTCAGTATATCAGTTTTTGAGGCATTAATTTCTTATCCTCTGTATTACTATCACTTTTGTGCAGCAAATTTCTTATCCTCTGTATTAATATATTTTTTTTATCCTCGGTACTAATATTTGAGGATTTCATAACTGTTGTTTCATTTCGTTGGTACTTCCTCTTGCAGAATATGATACAGAGAATCCGAAACTTATCACTAAATGTGAACATCATTTTCACCTCTCATGCATTTTGGAGTGGAATGAAAGAAGTGACTCCTGCCCCATATGTGATCAGGTTTGTCTTGTGAAAGTAATTGAATAATTCGTTTCCTTGTAAATTATCTTATAATGTGATGTCTGGTTCTTCTGAATTGATGCCTTTTCTACTCCAGTAAAATTCATGCTCAGTGCATGAGTCTTTTACCTGAGAAGTAGACAACATTTGATACCATGATACCTGTGTTTTCTGTTGCTTGTACTGGTAAGCTGGCTAGATTTATGGTTTTATTAGTTGATGACTGTTTGAGTGAGTGCTACTATCTTTTAGAGGAACCAAACATGTCACTGGGTTTTTATTTACATGCTGTGCACCACTTATGCCTTTAAACCCAAAACTATTGAAAGAATGACGTGTTTTTATTGTCACAGGAAATGATATTTGATCACACATTTGATTTGTAGCTCCAAGTTTCTTTGGATATAGAAGTTTATTTGCTGTTTGAAATGATAGCTACAGTTGCATTTTGTTTGATGGGTGGTTCGCGAATAGTGCCGACAGATCCATTTTCTCTTGGGTTGTAATTATTTTGGAGGTCGAACTCTTTGAAAATGTCATTGTTATGGTGAGCCTGTCCAAAGTAAAGAAACACAGTTTTGATCCAGCGCGGCGGCAGGTTTCTTCTTCTTTATACTCCTTTTCACTGGTTGATTTAAGGTGGATGGATGATGCGAACTGGACTTTTGTTGGGGTAAACCATATATACTTCATTTTCAGAGCACAGAAATGGTCAGGCTCTCTTCCGTGTGTGTTATGAGTGTTGATACAAATTCTATTGTAAAGTGTTCTTACTTTTCTTTTTTTGGAATTCTTTGCATGTATTATTCCCCATGTGTGTGCTCATTTCTGCTGCTTTTGTAATTCACATCTGTTCATAATTTTTGATGGGTTTGACACAAGGCAGGCCTTCTATCCATGTTAAATCATGTAATATATTAAATGTTTTTGTATTGTTTAGCCAATAGACTGCCTTGACTTCACCTTATGGAAATGCCAAATTAATCTAGTTCCTTTAAAGAAGAAACTTTCATTGGTGCATGTATGATCTAAGCTTATTATCTTTCATGTGAATATCACTCATTTTCCCCCGCGGATTTTCCTCAAATCTTTTTGTTTCCTCCCCAGTTGTCATTATGGTTTTTGTCATTCGAAGTATTCAATTTTTTTCCTTCTCACTGTGTAAGGCTATGACTTGATATCATGATGGACTTTGCAAGACTTGAAATGAGTCAAATTCAAGTTGGGGTAATCCCAGCTTCAGTTTGGGTCAGGACGACTTAAATACAAGTCATTGATGGATTATTTTATCTAGCAACATCTCTGGTTTTTTCTCGTTCAATTCTTTTTTTTATCACATTTGTTGCCCTTACTGGCGGTCTCATGGTAAATTTGAGTTTAAGTTTGAGCTCTAAGTGACATTGAACTCCAATAGACTCTAACATGGACTTGGTCCAAGAGCCCTAATTGAAGCAACTTTAAGCACTAGAAATATTACCTCTCTCAGAGCAAGTGAAATCAATATATCAATTCTCTGTTATAAAAAAGATTCCCTTGAAAGTGGCATGGAATTAGGTTGAGAGATGTGAACCACAACTTTAATCAAAGGAAAATATAAAAAATGTGCTTAAAGTTTGTCTTCAGGGTAATTATTAGCTTATAAAAATATAAAATTTTGATAAATAAAAAAAACATTTAACACGCACTAATAAGAAATTAGAGTATGTTTGAAAATTTTATTACACGGAAGGGAGAAGGTCAAAGGACAGGTAGAGTATATTGACTTTGTGGGATTGATGAAGCAATACGGTGTTGCCACGTAGATGGTCGTTGAAGCTTCGAAAAATAAAAATGGAAATCAAGATGTAGACGGCCCGCGTGGCAAAGCCAAACTTTTTTTTGCTTCATTTTTAAATATTATATTTTCATGTCTTTCCATCATCCTTTTGTTGAAAAGTAATAACCTCGTGAGTGGACTTCAGTTTGCTTGTCTGCCACCAAACCTAACCCTTTTCTATTTTACCAAAATATCCTTAACTCATACATTTAATTACACTTACCAGGAATATTCTCTTAATATCTAATGGAGAGATGATTCGTTTGGTTGGGTGGTGAGGGTAGTTTTGTAAATGAGGAATAACACAGGGAAATCTTGGGTTCTGTGTTGTGTCCGTGAATAGCAGCTTTTGTAAGATATCTACAGAGAAAGAATCCAGAGTCTGGCTCCCTCGCCCTCTTGACTACTCAGTGAGTGAGTGAGTGAGTGAATCCATGTCATTTTGCCAGAAATAACACTTTCTGGCGAGCCAAACATCCACTGTTCAAGAAACTGACTGAAAATGTCACCACCCATCACCCTCACTTCATTCTTAATTCTTCTTATTTTTCTTGTTTTAACATTCCTTTTGTTACGAACCTCGACTGCCGTTCAATCAAATCAATACCCGCAACTCGGAGTGGTTACAAGTTTCGCTCTTTCTCCTCCCAAGAATGAGACCGGAGTTATCATCGCCGGCAACTCTACAATTTTAAGCGAAAACCAGACGTTCGAGCTCGGGTTCTTCTCAACAAATGAGGAAGCTGGCTGGTATTTGGGAATTTGGTATGCTTCAAATTCAATTCCTACACCAACTTATGTTTGGGTTGCAAATCGTGAAAACCCCATTATGAACGTAACATTATCAACACTAGAAATCACAGAAACGGGTAAATTAGCAATTAAAGATTCTCAAAACTCTATCATTTGGCAAAGCAAAAACACTGAAAAGGCTACTCATTTTTCGTTTTTAGACACTGGGAATTTAGTTTTACTATCAATGGAGGGTCTACTAGTTTGGCAAAGTTTTGAACACCCAACTGACACGTGGCTTCCTGGCATGAACCTCAGTAGTGATAGATCTTTAACTTCTTGGAAGAGCTTATCTGATCCATCGCCTGGTTTTTACTCCCTGAGGCTAAAGCCAAGAGGGTACAATGAAATTGAACTTGTGTATAATGGTACCCTGGTTTATTGGTCTACTGGGAACTGGACTGGTAATTCATTTGTTAATGTTCCAGAAATGACCATTCCTTATATATACAAGTTCTATTTCGTGAACCCATACAAGCCCACAGCATCGTTTGGTTTCACAGAAAAGTCAATGGACATCGGATTAAAACCGCCGTTGACAAAGTTTCATTTGGATCCAAGTGGCCAGCTGAAGCAATATACTTGGTCGCAGCAGATTGAGAATTGGAACATGTTCTGGTCACAGCCGGAAGATAAGTGCAGGGTTTATGGTTTATGTGGTAATTTTGGGTTTTGTCAGGGCACAATGTTGAGGCCTTGTTCATGTTTTAGTGGATTTAAGCCATTTGATGGTAATGGGTGGGATTCTGGGGATTACTCCGGTGGTTGTATCCGCATGAGCAATGATTTGTGTGATCAGAGTGATATGTTAGAGGAGGTTGGTGTTGTGGAGTTCATCGGTGCTGTTCCTGTATCATTTTCAGCTGGTAGGAAGGTCTGTGAGAGTTCTTGCTTAAGTAATTGCTCTTGTATTGGGCTGTATCATAATGTTGGGACTAATTTGTGCACGAATTTGTTTGGAAAACTCTTGAATTTGAGGAATTTGACGACTGATAACACAAATGAGGATGTGTTGTATGTTAGGATGCCAAGGGGAGGTACTGAAAAGAAAAATATATCAACAACAATGATTTTAGTTGCTGGCATTGTTGGATCATTTACCCTTTGTGGATTAACAGCAGTGGTGCTGCTGATTTTCCAAAAGAGACGAGAGAAGAAGGGCAAGGATAAAGATGGTGTGTTTTCAGTGCTGAATTTGAAGGTTTTTTCTTACAAAGAACTTCACACGGTGACAAGGGGCTTTTCAGACAAACTTGGGCATGGTGGATTCGGGACAGTTTTTCAAGGAGAGTTATCAGATTCCACTATTGTTGCAGTGAAACGCCTAGAAAGGCCCGGAAGTGGAGAGAAGGAGTTCAGGGCAGAAGTTTGCACTATTGGGAACATTCAACATGTTAATCTGGTGAGACTAAGAGGTTTTTGCTCAGAGAATTCTCACAGACTATTGGTTTATGATTACATGCCAAATGGTCCTTTGAGTTCATATTTACGTCAAGGTAGTCCTAATATAAGCTGGGATATTAGATTTCGGATAGCCATTGGTACGGCTAGAGGTATTGCATACTTACATGAGGAATGCAGAGACTGCATCATCCATTGTGATATCAAACCGGAAAACATTCTTTTGGATAGTGATTATACAGCCAAGGTATCAGATTTTGGACTGGCAAAGTTAATTGGTCGGGACTTTAGTCGGGTGTTGGCCACAATGAGGGGGACTTGGGGCTATGTAGCACCAGAATGGATATCTGGATTGGCAATTACAGCAAAAGCTGATGTTTATAGTTATGGAATGACATTGTTAGAGTTGATAGGAGGTCGCAGAAACGTTGAGACACCAGCTTCTGGAGGCAATGGTAATCACGGTGGTGGTGGAGGAGCTGAATATGGGGAAAAATGGTTTTTCCCTCCATGGGCAGCACGACAAATAATTGAGGGCAATGTGGCAGCTATCGTGGATGATAGACTAGGCGGAGCTTATAATGTTGTGGAGGCAGAGCGCGTTGCGCTAGTGGCAATTTGGTGCATACAAGATAACGAGGAAATGAGGCCTACAATGGGGATGGTGGTTAAGATGTTGGAGGGAGTAGTGGAGGTGACCACTCCTCCACCGCCAAGGCTAATACAAGCACTTGTTTCCGGGGAGTCATATCATGGAATCAGGATGGATTCCAACACTGGGGACTGTTCTGGCAATATGAGAGCATCAACTGAAGGTTCACAATCATCTTCTGGAAATGTCTTTTCCCCAGTGAATGTTTTAACTGACAAATTTGTGGGAGAAACTGATGAGAAGAGCTAAGGTGAGGAACAAGTCTATAGTTTTTGGTACTCCAGTGCTCTCCCTAGGCTTCAGAAGCTCCTTTTTGCCATTTAAAAATGCAATACAA
Organism: Anacardium occidentale; assembly: GCA_026122585.1. Lineage (NCBI taxonomy): Eukaryota > Viridiplantae > Streptophyta > Magnoliopsida > Sapindales > Anacardiaceae > Anacardium > Anacardium occidentale. The sequence goes on from JAJEJH010000551.1 coordinate 115,369, forward strand.
AGACAGGTAACATAGATTGCCTAGCAAGTATAAAAGAGTTGATGCAATAGAAAGAAACTCTCGAGTTCAAATGCCTGTATCCTTATCAGATTACATATGTATGATTGTGTTTTAGTGCATGTATACATTTCCACATTTTTCATTAAAGGGCAGTGGTTAGAACATAATTTCGGATTGACAGGGTTCAGAAGGGTTGTTCTGTGTCATTAGTTCAAATCGTTGTCCGTTTGTATGTTCAGAGTCCAAATTTTGGGTCCAGAATCACATGGCTGCATGATGCTGAGCTGAATGGTCCCAAGACAAGATCGGCTGTTAGTAGTTCAAATTAATGAGTCAACCTTGAGAGCTCAACTAATAATTGCGTCCCAATCTCATCTACTTTTTGTTGAAAGTACTCAAATGATTCAATTTGTCCGTTCTTTTCTATCTCAACTTTGTCTATTTACACACAGAATATGGCCTCTTCACTTCTCCAGGAGTCTCACCTTCTAACTCACTGTGTGCTGCGATTTCCAGTTGGTACGTATCCAAGAAACACATTCTAAAAATATGAAAAAAAAAAAAAATGCATAATGACCATATAAAACGAAGAAAATAAAGTTGAAGCATCAAGTAAAAAATAGAGTAACCATCCTCGCGTAAGCGGACTGTATCATTACGTCAATCAAAATGAAAAAAAAAAACATTTTATCCCCAAATCTGTTCGCCCAACATTTTTTCTCTTCCAACATGCATACCCAAATCACTTCTTTCACTCTTTCATGAAATTTATTTGAATTTGGATAATAATACCATAATTTTCTCGTGTAATACTTCAGCCACTAAGTAACATCAATCAATGACTTTTACAATTGAAATAAAACTTTAAAAGAGAAATTACTGTAATTCACTTGATAGAAATAATTTTTACTCTTCTCAATAAGAAGAACCAACTACCTAAAATTCTTATTTCCTTTTCATCGGTACATAGCTCAAATAATACATTAACATGAGTTTAGATTATGTGTTATGATAATGTCAAATTATCATATGAAATAAATGGATTTTCAAAAATTGATGTAATACATGAACAAGTTTTCATACAATGCAGATTCAACTACTCCTTTAACAAGTACATCATTTAATATAAATTTGAAAATAGAATTTTATATGAAACAAAATGTGGAACATCGTAGTTAATAGAATATAAAATGGGGAGAAGCACATCGTGAAAGGAGAGAAAATGAAACAAGGAAAAGTGAGAGAAGTGATTTGGAAATGCATGCTAAGAGAAAGAAATTTAGATGAAGAGATTTGAGGGATAAAGAGCTTTATTTTTTTATTTCAGATGACCCAACAACTAATTTCAGATCATATGACACAATTATTCAATACGCCATGCAAAGATGGCGTGCAACCTTTCGATTGTGATGATGGCGTATCATTAGTCTCAAAAAAATGCTATTTTCTAATGACCATGTATTTTTGGAACTGTCTAAAATCTAGGAGAACTCAAATTTCCTAAAATGGTAAAAAGCTTGTCCTTTCCGTCATTATGTTTTCATCCTACAAAGCCAGTATTTGAAAATAGTTAAAAATGGCTACCATCCATTCTGTATGCAGTAATAACACCACTGGTCAATATCTATCGTAAAGCTTTACATTCAAGACTTCAGAGAGAAGGATGAAGTCGTGAATAGAAATAAAAAGAAAATTAAATTGGGTTTTAATGAGATTAAATTTTCTTAATTGTTACCAACCGTTATTTTCACTTAATGGACGTCAACTTTCCTGAAGATGGGTGAGAGACTTCGTCAACCTGATGTCTTTCTCTCAAATTTTCTGGTTTTTTTTTTTTTTTAAATAAAAATTCTCATCTTTCAACGGACAACCTCATTCATAGCTACCGTTAAACATTGGTAATAGCTCAAACAGAAACTTAAGTTACAGAATGAAATAATAATTGAAAAGAAAATAACTCCAGGCTCATTCAAGCCAAAATTTTAATGAATTTGAGTTCCATAAAAGCTGCAAAAATTGAGAACCGTAAGGACACTGAAGCACTTACAGCAGAGGGGAACACAAGCTGTTCATCCTCTGATGAATCATCACCTAGAATGAGGCATGTAAAGGGATCAAAAGCATTGTCAATTGATGGTTTTGATATCTTCGACACAGATGATCTCCGCCATGCTCCTCCCACGTTGCTTGCTCCCCATGAAGCTGATTACCCTCCTGTTCATAACTTTCAAGACGCCAAATATATATTTTTTGTTGAGTCCAACAAGATATGGGCTATTGCTGTTCCAATTGCTTTCAACATTTTGTGCAATTATGGGATTAATTCATTTACCAATATCTTTGCTGGTCATATTGGAGATATTGAATTATCTGCGGTTTCAATTGCTTTATCTGTCGTTTCAAATTTCTCTTTTGGATTCTTGGTTAGCGCCCTTCAAATCAACTCAACATAAAGTGTCTTCTATTCATTAATTTCCTACCTTTGATTTTATTATTTATGGAATTTAAGGCAATGTATGAAGAGCCATAATACATTTGCATGCAGCTTGGCATGGGAAGCGCACTTGAGACGCTATGTGGACAAGCATTTGGAGCAGGGCAAGTAGAATTGCTAGGAGTATACCTGCAACGTTCATGGATAATCCTTTTTGTAGCGTGCTTATTCCTAATGCCACTTTTCATATGGGCGACGCCAATATTAAAGCTACTTGGGCAACGAGATGACATAGCAGAACTTGCGGGGACCTTTACTATTCAAGTAATGCCTCAAATGCTTTCATTAGCCTTCAATTTCCCAACCCAAAAGTTCTTGCAGGCACAAAGCAAAGTTGCTGTTCTAGCATGGATTGGTTTTGTAGCTTTGATTGGGCACATAACTTTATTGGTTCTGTTTATACATGTGTTTGATTGGGGAACTGCTGGAGCTGCTGCTGCTTATGACATATCAGCTTGGGGAATATCAATTGGTCAGATAATTTATGTGGTTGGTTGGTGTAAAGATGGGTGGAAAGGGTTGTCTTGTTTGGCCTTCAAAGATATCTGGGGGTTTGTCAGACTGTCTATAGCTTCAGCTGTAATGCTTTGCCTTGAGTTTTGGTATTTTATGACCATAATTGTTCTCACTGGTCACCTTGATGATCCAGTCATCGCCGTCGGTTCTCTTTCTATATGGTGAGAATCCAGTTTACTTTGACAAACCATTTCTGAGTTGCATGTGGTCATCCTTAATTTTGGTTGCAATTGTTTGCTTTAGTATGAACATCAATGGGTGGGAAGGCGTGGTTTTTATTGGAGTCAATGCGGCTATGAGGTAAAAAATTTCATGTTTGGTCCTTTTTTTTGGTCATAGAATTTAATTTGGTGCCAGTTTTAATTATTTCTTTGCTTCCAGCGTAAGGGTGGCTAATGAGCTTGGATCAGGACATCCCAGAGCTGCAAAATACTCTGTAGTTATCACAGTCCTAGAATCTCTTCTAATTGGGATTATTGCTGCAACTATTATCATGGCAACAAGACACCGGTTTTCCATTATCTTCACTGACAGCCTACAGATGCAGAAAGCTGTGGCCAACCTAGCTTACCTACTTGGTATAACCATGGTGCTTAACAGTGTCCAGCCTGTTATATCCGGTAAGACACATACACAATGGACAAATTCCAAGTGTTATATATCAACAGTTATCACTGAAATAATACAACAATGGCAGGAGTCGCTGTAGGTGGAGGGTGGCAAACTTTGGTGGCTTACATAAACTTGTTCTGTTATTACATTATCGGGCTACCTCTAGGGTTTTTTCTTGGTTACAAGATGGGATATGGAGTAAAGGTAACCAGCCATGAAAGCACGTCCATCGTTAACATTAAGATGAAGCTTTTATTTATCTGGGTTGTTGTTACAGGGAATCTGGGTTGGCATGATTTGTGGGACTTTTTTGCAGACAATGATCCTGGTGTACATCGTCTACAAAACCAACTGGAACAAGGAGGTTCGTCCGTATCAGATTAACACGTAATTAACTTAAATTTATAATTAATTTTTTTAGCCATTGAAAGTGCAAAACATGTATAAATATATTTTTCAGGTTGAGCAAGCGTCTGAACGAATGCAAAAGTGGGGAGGATTGCTGCGAAGATCTGAAAAGTGGAATCGGCTTTCTTCTATCTCGTCAACCAGTGATTAATTGTGTGATTAATGATTAATTAATTAATTAATTAATTGCGTTTCACTTAATTAAGATTAATAACACTTCAATGTTTCTTAATTCTTATCCACTCGATTCCCAGACTTGACGATTTAAGAATTACGGTAAACATGGTAATTTAACTGAGTTAACGACTTCCGTTAAGTATGTGAACACCTTCCGTCGTTGACCTTTCCAGCTCTTCATCACTTGCACTTGGCCCACGTATTTTTCTTTTTTATGTAATGAACCCAAATTATTTATATTTAATTACGATGGTTCTGTCTTTTAACAAATCATAATTAAACCCCAAAGTAACTCCTTTCATAACATTTGAGTCCCTCTTTTTGAATTTGGTCTAGGTTTTCCCAAAAATCCATCCATTAGAAATCCGTCGGCTGCATGAGCCCCCGTTTGAGAATTTTAGTCGGATTTTCCAGTTATATTTTTTTCTAAATTTTTTCTTTTATTTTCGGGTGGATGATTATTTTCGGCCCAAACTTATTAAAACGATATTTTTTTACTATTTATATTTGAAAATTTCTTTTATTTACATATCATACAACATCATTATTAAAATTATTATAAATGAGGATGAAAGGAGCATTTTTCCCATACCTAACTTTTAAGGAATTATTTGGACCCTCCTATCTACCTACCAATCCTTGGGTGCTTGGATTGGGCTGTTGATTCGTATCGATCTTCATATTTTTATTTCTAATTGAATTATATTATATAAATTTTGAAATAAATTAGAATAAATGATTTTTTTTTTCTATAAATGGACACGATTTCAGCTTAATGGGCTCGAATTGAATGTTGATCTTTCATTGCATTAAATTGGATGAACAGTCTCTAAACACATAAAAATCGAATCCTTTGTACAAGCTCTTCCAAAACGTTCCTCCTTCCATAGCCACCAACATCATAACCGTAGTTGTAAGATTTTGACTAGCAAATCGAATTACATTAAAAAATTATCTTGTATTTAACTTTTTTCATTTGCTATTTATTATATATATCCAATACCATACTTTCAATATTATTATTATAACAAATCTTATATAAAACTCTAAGTTACGTATATTAATTGGTGACAAAAAATTAATCAAAAAAAATTATATGTTTTCATATGATATATAAAACTTATAAGATTAAAAGAAAAATGGTAGTATTAGGTGATTTTTCGTAATTGTTTCCAAATCACTAGTAATTAAATTTTAAATAATAATTTTGAGTTCTCTTGGTGTCACTTCTCCATGATAACCCTTGGGACATAGATTATTTAAAATATTATTGATGATAAATGATTAGTAAAATAGAGATATATATATATATATATATATATAATTAATATGTTCGCTGATAATAATAAAAGAATATTAAAATATTATTTTTGTGCAAGTTGTTATATTTTAATAACTATCACAAAACAAATAACGTAATCAGATTATTTTTTTTATAAAACTTTGCACGTTATATTGATAATATAATATAACTAAAATATTTTATTACTTCATAAGTCAAACAAGATAATATTAATAATATAAAAAATAAATTATTATAATAATTTTTTATTTTTTAAAATTAAAATTAAATTAATTATATGATGACAAATTATTTATATGTATTGTTAGTTTATATAACATTATTGACAAATAGTATATAAAAAAATGTGTTGATTTTCAAAAGACAACCATGCATCATAAATATATATATATTTTTAATTTTCAAAAATATCCCTTTAACAATCACAATCAAGATCCCCAACTCAAAACTCAACCCAACTTAAACTATACCCATGGTCAATAATTAACCAAGGTTAGCCAATCAACACAACTATAAATCAAGGGGAAAGTATTCATCTTCAAACCCTATTATACTTTTACCACTTGGTTTTATAGAAAAAGACCCAAAAGGAAAGGGGGGCTTAAAAAATCAAGTGAAGGAGTTTGTAGGGCAAAGAAAGAGAAATAGCCAAAGTCTAAGGAGGTCTTCACAGAAGGTCTCATTCAACTCCAAGCCCCATTCTAAAACACACAATTTTCTACCCTTCTGGTATGTTTTCTTTTATATTTTTCTTTCCATTTTTTTCTCTATTTTTTTAACTTCAACAATGACAAAAGGAGAAACCCAAAATCAATAATGCAATAATACAACTCTACTGATATTGAAAACCAGGGTCTGTATTTGTTCAAAACTTGAAATATGACCCCCCATTTTCTTTTTACATGCTATAATGTGTCTGTAAGTACGAAAGGGTACGCGGGACCTTAAAAAGTTTTTTATGGGTTTTCTTCAAAACCCTAGATTGATTTTCCCGCCAAGTCAAGATGATTAATCGTCACTTGTTCTTAAAATGGATAGTCTAAATCACGATTGTTTTATTCTTTGTATGATAAAAATGAGAATGACTTCGAACCTGTGATCTCGTTTTTATTTTTTATGTTTAAGATTTTTTATTTTTGTTTGTTTGTTTTACTAATATGATTCGAAGATTACAAACAAACATAATTTGTATTTAGGGTTTTGAACACGAAATCGAAAATACATGGCGGGCTGGTCGATGGTATCAAATGGTTCTGTTGTAGATTGCGGCCAAAGAACCACAAAACAAGGGAGTCTCGAGGCAAAGAGACTCGGGGTCGCTTTTGAACCGTCTTTGGAAGAATCTGAACTCCAGTGCAATTTCGACCAATTTCTTCGCATTTTTCTTAAGGAGATCTATGCCCAAGATAGCTTTCAGCCTCTCCCTCCAATGCTTAAAGATGGACAAACTGTTGATTTGTTTAAACTCTTTTTGGTTGTGAGAGACAAAGGTGGATATGACAAAGTTTCGATGAATGGATTGTGGGATTTAGTAGCTAAAGAGTCTGGGTTGGGTTTGAGTGCATCAGTATCTGTTAAATTAGTTTATGCTAAGTATTTAGATGCTCTTGAGCGATGGTTAGAAAAAGTTGCTGATGATAAAAAAGACTCAAAGGGTAATTCAATTGACACTGGCTCAAATTTGAGTGAATATTTGATGAAGTTAGGAGGAGAGCTTAAGGGGTTTTTGTCGGGTTCAAATAAAACAGATGAGGTGTTTCCAAATTTGGAAGAACTGGATTTTGAAAATGATGTGAATCTCTGTAGAAATGATGTTAGTATGGTGGTGGAGTCTAAGGGACTTGAAAAATGTGTTAATGATGAGCAGACTATACACATTAGTCCAGTTAAGAGATATGTGGATGCAGTAGAAGTTGTGAAGTTTTGTGATTTAAAGAGCACGAATTTTGATTTAGAAGGGGACAAGAATATCTTTGATTTTGGGGATTCAAGTCTGGGTGATGCTGACATAACAAAATGTGTACTGGATTTATCTGATTCAGGAGAGCGGAGTAATGATGAGGAGGTGAAGAGTATGGTGGTGGGGGAGTCTGATGGAGGTAAGAACTGTGCTGATAGTGATAAAGATGGTATTGTGATGCTGGATTCCGAATTTGTCGAGGTAAAGGAGGAGAGTTCTAGTCGTAGTGAGAAAATGGAAGAGAGGTCCAGTTGTAAGAGGAAACTTGGATCTAACTGGAAAATGCTGAGTTGGATTACTGGGATTGCCAAGAATCCATGTGATTCTGTGGTTGGCTCATTACCTGATAAGTCAAAATGGAAGTATTACGGAAATGGCGAGTTATGGAAGCAAGTTTTATCTTATCGAGAGGCAGTTTTCTTTAAAAGACATGTTGATTCAAGTGTTGAGCAATCTGCTGGTCAGGTATTTGTCTGCTACAAATTTTTGCCTAGCGTCAGTGGTAAAGTCAATAGAAAAGCATTCTTATTTTTATATAGTGGCTGTTGGTTGCGCCCGCCCTTTATGTTTCTTCTTGTTGTTGTCATTTCTTTGTTTGGGTTTGTGGTTCTTTTCTGTGTTAAGGTTGATATACAATGTGATACGATCCCAGTCATGTCCAGCCGTTTGCAGCTGCAGCATAAACTGCCTCAAGGACTATTTTTCTATGGTTGCCCCTCTTATTCTCTCATATCCTAAAGCATATCTTAATTCAAACTTATTGAATTCCTTGGCTCTCAATCTAATTCAATCATATTGTTATCATAATCCTTAATCATGAGTTCAATTCCATTTTTTTTAATTCTATCATAATCATTAATTATGATTTCAATTGCATTATTTCAAAATCTTATTATAATCTTTAATTATGATTTCAAACTTTTTTTTTTTTTTCCTTTCCCTCTCCTTTACCTTTTTTTTTTTTGGTTCCCTTTCCTTTAAGCTTTTATACTTCTCTTTGCTTCTTCTTTAGGAAACAACTTGTCTTTTGCTCTGATACTATTTAATAGGATCCCAACAAATTGTTATACCAAAAACACTAACAGTAAAGAGAATAGAAACACTTTTATTGATAGAGGGGGTTTACAATAGATAAAATGACGATATGAGGAGCTGCAGTCTCCTAATTTCGGCCATTCAAGGCGTCAGAAACCTCCCAGTCAGTCCCAAGAGGTTCTTCTTTATTCCTCTACTTGGTGCCCCTTTTATTTTCTCCTATTCTAAAATCTTATCCTAATTCAAACTTATTAAATTTCTTGATTCTCTCAAACTAATTAAGTCATAATCTTTCAATTTCATTATTTCAAAATTTAATCATAATCTTGGATTATGATTTCAATTACATTATTTGCCAATCCTATCACAATGCTTACCATTTTATTTTCATGAAACTAAGAAAACATAAAATGGTTATCATTTTCTTTTAAAAAGACAAAAAAATTAATTTTTTCATAAACAGTTTCTCTCCTAAAGAATATTTACATGAAATTTAAACCTTGATTGCTCTCTAGCAGGATTTTTTTTACTCTATTCACACCATTCTATTCCATGACTTTTATCTTGATCAAATTAAGATCCATTTTGTCTATGTTTTGTCAGCAAACATGATTCTAAATTGTATTCTTGTGACTTCTAAATTTTCGCAATTTCAAAATACTGTTTTCAAACAAACATGCTAAGCACGTTTTCGTTTTCTAAGAATCAATCCTTTTCGAATTTTCAGAAAACAGCAAATTCCATAAAAAAACACACTCTACAGATTCTTTTAATAAAAAGGTTATCTTAATGTATCATAGTTACTTTGCATGTCCCACTAGAGCCATGATAGCTTGCACTTTCACTGACAATGTCAATTTTTTAGGTTATTGTTTAATAGAAAAGCACATCAACCGGTGTGACCTTTCTTTTCATTATTCCCCCCTCAATTGTTTTTGTTGTTGGGAGCAATAGGATGGAGGGTATGAGAACCTTGTCCTGTGTTTATGAATTTTGTGTTGGAATTGCTTGCAGCTTTCAACTGTTTGTGAACATAAATGAGATTTGGGTTTCTTCACTAAGTATATACTGATTTGTAATTCAGGTTTTATTTTTAACTAACTTATTATAAAATTTTATCTCTATTTATTTACAATTATGAATTTTCCATTCTTTTGAAAAATCAGAAGATGCACCCTTGCTTGTATGATGATCATGTTGGAACCAGTTACAATCTTAGAGAAAGATTAAGCTGCAGAAAGAAGCATCTTTTGGGAAAAACATCTCAAGCACAGGCTTGTTCACATTCCCTATTTATGGGTGGTCAAAATGGCTCAAGCAAGGGAGGGAAGGAAAATTGTGCTGACAAAGAATTTCTTCGGTGCACTGATTCCTCAACTACTCTTTCTGTGTTTGACTATGACATTGAGAAACCGATTCTTATAGGACCAGGTTTTCAAGCCGAAGTTCCAGAATGGACTGGTGTGCTGTCTAAAAGTGACGATAAGTGGTTGGGGACTCGGGTTTGGCCGCTGGATAAGGTAGAGCATAGGTTTTTAATTGAAAGGGATCCTATTGGAAAGGGAAGGCAAGATTCGTGTGGTTGCCAGTTTCCAGATTCTGTTGAGTGTGTTAGATTTCATATTGCTGAGAAAAGATACAAACTGAAACTTGAACTGTCTTCAGCTTTTCTCAAATGGAAGATTGATAAGATGGGTGAGGAAGTTATGCTTTCTTGGACTGAGCAAGAACAGAAGAAATTCAAGAATATAGTGAGATTAAATCCTCCATCTCTTGGTAAGTGTTTCTGGGACCAGATACCTAAGTTTTTTCCAGCCAAAAGCAGAGAAGAACTTGTGAGCTACTACTATAATGTCTTCCTTCTGCAGCGCAGAGCTCTCCAAAATAGGTCCAACTTGGATGAAGTCCACAGTGATGATGATTATGAATCAGATTCTGAATTAGTAACTACCAGTTTTGTACGTCCAAGCTCCATCTTTCATTCCCCAATAAGAAGCATAAGAATTCCGGATAGTACTCAGAACTTCAGGAGATGAAGCCTTTGTTAAGATATGTAAAGTATGTCCCTTTTTTGTGTTTCATTTTGTGAACGTTTGGAAAGTTGTTTTGGTATTCCACTGGAAGAAAGTGATTAAAATTTGCCAGTTTGAGGAGTAAATTTTGAAGACGGTTACTAAAGCTACGGTGGTGGTGAGACCAGCCAACTGTAAAGCTCAAGCAACTTAATGGATGTTGAAGTTAAATTTGGTTAGTAGGCTCAGTTTTGAGATATACATTTTCTGTATTTTCTCTACTTCAAAAAATACTTTATATATTAATTTTCCTAATGGTCTTCACAAGGGGGCTGAATTGAACGGAACCCTGAAGAATACAGTGAGGAGTCAGTAGGCTGGAGACCAGATGGATAGAAACATTAATATTTCCAGATTCCAATTTGTAGCACACTTTTCACGTTGAAATATTCACAAAATCAGTAATGCTGAAGAATATTAGTTTTCACTAATTAATTAATAGAATGAGGTGATTAACATCCCTTGAGCACCTAGTTTCATAGATGGAAGTGTCCTTTGTCCTTTGGGCTACTTTTTTCCGATACCATAAGGGGTGGTGTCATCCACTCCTAGTATTGTTCTTTTCGAGTGTATAGGAATTTGAGTTGCAGTTAAGCTTAAAGTTGTATTCGAATTGAATTAAATTTAAATTTAGATTAGATCGAATTTGATCTAAGTTAAAGAGTTTTAAAAATTTTATATAGGTAAAGTTTGAGTTCAAAAGTTTGGTTTGAATTTGATTTATTATTATGGTAGAGTTTATTTATTTATTTATAGTAAACATTTATTATAATTTTTTGAAAATATAAATATATTTATTATATTTTTTAATATAAATATCTTTATTTGGAAAATATTTTTGAGATCAGTTCACTTTTACTGTGTAATAATAGGGTTACAAATGTAATTTTATTAGTTTTAAGAAAGTTAAAAAACAAAATAATCAAGTGATTTTTATCTTTTTAACATTAATATTCTCATCTATTTTTATATTTTTATTTTGTTAAGTCAAACGTAAATATATTTATTATAAGTTATTAAAAATGTAAATATGTTTATTATAATTTTTGAAAACTTTAATGAAAATATAAATATATTTATTATGTTTTGTTAAAAATATATTTATATTTAATTATGTTTATTATTGTTGGTTAAAAATTAAATATATTTTTTATGATTTATTAAAAAATAAATATATTTATTATGATTTACTAAAAATTTAAATATATTTATTATTTATTAAAAAATTATAATTAAAAAATTTAATTTATAAATATGTTTGAGTTTGATTCATATAATTTGAGTTTAAAAATTTTTAATGTCATAGTTTAAAATTGAATCATAATAGTTCAATTTAGATTTATTCATATTAAATTAAAAAATAGATTTAAATATATTCACTTTAAATTTAATTCTATTCAAATTAATTCCATTATTATTTGATTTGAGCAATAGAAAATTAAGTAAAGATTTGAGTTTAAATTTATCTCAATTTTGAATAAAACAGCCGTTGTTCAAAGCCTTCTAATATTTAATTGCGAGAACAAATGGAATAAACTTTAATCACTAGATTGGGATTGCAAATAATCTTGAAATTTTAAGGACGACAATAAGGACGATGACGATTAATTTATTATTTAAGGATTAACAGAGGAACAATATATTATTTGGGGTCCTAATTGAAATTTTATTCCAACTGTCATTTTAATATTGTTGTTAATGTTGTCTTCGTCTTCTGCACATTTATCATAAACCATATTTCTTATCACAGTTGCAGACGCTTCTAGCTAGCTTGTGTTGTTTGACCTCTTTATTATTTCTCTATAATTCCCTTTGAAACCCAAGAAGAAAAACGAGAAAAAAAAGGGAAAATCATGTCTTCACCAAGCAAACGACGAGAGATGGACTTGATTTTCTGTACCCTTGTCTTAATTTTAACATTTCTTCCATTTTTTTGGGTTGTTTTATAAGAAATGTTGAGCTTTGTATGGAATTTGCTTTTTGTGGTATATGCTTAGTTTCTCAAATTTAGAAAAAAGAAAAACTTGACCTTCGTTATCTCCTTGGCATGTGGCATTGAGATGCCTTTATTTTTTCTTTGAGAGTTAATTGGTTCCGTTATCTTATGTAATTTGTAGAATCTTAATGCCTGTATAGGTTTTATAAAAATAATAAAGTTTGAGTTTTTCCTGTTGTCCTATAAATTTAGAGGGAAAAAAAGGCCCTCACGAGTGATTTTCAGGGCTGAGAATTTGCTATATGCTCATTAAATGAAAATGTTTTAATAATTTTCGTACTTATTTATGGGTATTTTTGATTCTGAGCAACATGATTTTTTTTCTCTGATCCCTAATAGCTTAATTGTTCAATTCTTAGTTCAGCACTCAGCTTTTGTTCTGTATTTGTTAATTTTTTTAAATAAAAAATGAAAAATGGCCAGGTCTTTGTCATGGAGGATCAAAGTGGAGCTACCGGATGCTGATCCATGTAAATTTCCCTCCATGGGCTTTGTCTATAAGATCTATCATCCAAACATTGATGAAGTGTGAGTTATGAAATACTTCAAATTCAAGTCTGTAATTTTTCCATTTGGACAGTACATTACATTTATCTGCTTAATGAGAATTCTGTGTAAGTTTTGAGTATCTTAGTGCATCTTAATTTCAGGTCTGGCTCTGTTTGTTTAGATCTTATTAATCAGACTTGGAGCCCCATGTTTTGTGATAATGGTTTCATAATTTCAGTTAAATTCAAAGTTTCTTACCAGTTATATTATTTCCTTGTATGATTAGACCATTATATTTCAGATCTAGTTAATGTGTTTGAAGTATTTCTGCCACAACTTCTTCTGTATCCCAATCCTTCAGACCCATTGAATGGAGAGGCTGCAGCACTGATGACGCGAGATTGACCTGCTTGTGAACAGAGTTAAAGGTAGTGACTTTCTCAAGCTTTAGTGCTCTGAATATGCATTCTTTGCAATATCAATAAGCCTGCACCAATATCCTACTATCGATATCCTCCAGTGTATGCTACATTTGTTTCTTATAAAGTTTTTCTCAGTTTGATATAATTTTGAGGTATGATTGTGGGTTCCTTGCTATACATTTGATATATGCAGGTATTTGTGACATCTGCAAATGGTCTACATAACTAAATTATAGAAATTAATTTCTATCTCAGTCAGGGAACAACTCCAGTGTCTGCAGTTTTGTCCATATATGACCTTTCTTATTGAATGATAACGATATTAGTTTTTATATGAAGATATAGTTAATGAATGTCTGACTATTATGTAGCTTTTCCTTTGAAATCATGCCAAAAAAAAATGTTGCTGTTGCCCAGCTAGAAGATATAGAAGCCACCCCAAAGGAATATAATTCAAGCGATGAAGCAATGGCTGGCCACACTGACCGAAAGTAGTTCATAATGTTCTTAGTGATTGTTTTGTACGTTCTGCTATTTAACTTTGTTAGATCAATCTCAACTTGCTTGTAAAAATAAAAATTCAATCCCTACTGAAACTGAATACGGCACTTATAAAGACAGGTGGGGTATCAAGAGGCAGTTTCTAAAAGTTACTGATCTCCAATAATGGAGGATAGGGTATACAATGGAGAACCAAAGATCTACTCTCTATTAACAGTAAGAACTGATTGAATTTGTTAAGGCCACCAAGGACCGATTATACACTGCACTTTCAACTAGATAACAAATTTTTTTCTTCCATTACACTACACTAAGTAAAATCATAATTGGCTTGGCCTCCTTTTACCAGCATCTGTCCTCAATCTCTTCACAGGATTAGCCCAGCCAACACTGCCACCACTACCAGTTGGCAGTTGACTGGCCTGATTGGCCCACCCTTGTTGGGTAGGTTGTTGAGTCTGTCGTATATTATCCTTGGAGATTGAACCTGGACCTTTCATGTTACGACCCAAGGTTGAAGGTGAGATGGGGCCAGCTGAACTAGTCCTCGGCTTCACCAATGACTTTTCCCTGTCATTCCTTTTCTTCTTGCAGATAACCAGCTCCCCGGGATGTGGAGAATCATCCTGCTGGAATTGCTCCCGGCTACAACCAATTCCACTTCCAAACCTTGAATCCTTCTGAGGCACGTTCACTCTAATCCTCGTGCTGTCTTCGCTGATAGAAATAGAGCCTCGTTGTACTGGCTTCTGGGCTGGGGCCGGGCCAGGATCAGGTTCCATCTCATTTATCATCTTATGTCTCTTGCTCTGGCCAGCAGCAGCCTGTCTTTGGGCTAAAGCAGGGATAGAAGTAGACGCAGGACCAGAGAAACTGAGCGCATTTCTGGCTTCTCGGAAATCTGTATCCGGAAATGCAATCTTCAATATATCAAAAAATAAATCATGTACTTTCCTTGCTTCCGATCTAACCTGCACAACATAATCATACGTTTAGATGCAATAAGACTGAACATAAGTTAGCTAGATATAGCAATGGAGAGCTACAAGAATTTATTGCAGGTTACTGGAACATCTGTGAAATTAAGAGAAATATTTTTTCAAATTTACAGGAAACAAGGACAAGCAACCAGTGGCGTTGTCAAGTCAAAAAAAAAAAAAAAAAAAAAAAAGAGGTAATGGAATTTAAACTGCCCCGGATATCAAGTAATTCTAATTTTTCCTCCGATGCACCAGCCACCAGCTGATTGCCAAGATAGATATGCAGCAAACTTGTTCCTTTAACCTACAATTAGTATAATTCCATTTTTTCTTCTTCTTCGTCTGTGGTTTTATCCAATAGCCTATCATATGCACCAATAGAAGCACAAGCAAGGGGGTAACACAACACGCCAAGTTTCAAAGTGATTTGCTATTGTGGATCAAGAGGGTAATTGGATAATCAAAATTATAGTGGCAGCTCCAAGGTACTTACCCATGCTTCCACCAACATACTCGTTAGACAATCAAAAGACAAAGTTGATATGAATAAGCACACCAATTTGGAATAATTAAGATGTTCAAGATCCAGAACCATACCTCATGTGAGAAGCCAAAAATTTGCATTGCACCCTTTAACATAAGCTGCACATCAGACACCAGCTCCATCACCCCATTATATTCTAGTCTGTCAACCCGCTGATCAATCTTCTGTAAATCCAAAAGATTATTTCCACCTCCACTCATGTAACCAGAATTTTCAATCCTTTTCCATAAATCTGTTAGCAGAGGTACAATTTGATGTCCTTCCTTATCAATTCTCCTTTGGAGCTTACAAATTACATTTTTGCACTGCAGAGATGAGTTTTCAAGTCATTTCACAAAATAAACTGCATGATTCAGTAATAGGCAAGTATGGGAAAGAAGGGAAGCGGAGGACAAAAAGTCAGAAGTCAACAGATTAGACATAGAGGGATACTATTTTTAATCCATTTCCAACAACTTTGAATTATTGCATAGAAAGACGAAAAAGCCATTTGCAAAAGTATGCTATATGTCACACAGCAATCAGCAATATCAATCAAAGTATGTTACCTGTCACACAGTATTCAACATATCAAGCAACAAATTCAACAGGGAACAGCTGAGTGAATTAAAAAGGCTAGGTGTGGCTAAAAATTGCAAGGTAAGAAAAACAATTATTCAGAAAAACAAAATATATATATATATATCAACAATATAGAAGCGCAGAAACAATTCTATTGGAAAAAGACATAGACACCAAGACCCAGAAGAGCCATCACTTAATAAACCAGAATATAGCAAAAATACAGTACATACCCTTCTCTGGATGACATCAGACATTCTAGTGCCAAAATTTGAAGACCCACTTGCATTCATGACTTTACCATCCCAACTTTCTCTGCCGCGACCAGCAGCATCTTTTGCAGGACTAGATAGAGAATTCAATCGGCCAGATTTCGGTGAAGCACGCAATTTTGGGGCATTTGCTATTTTCCTTGAAGGTAGGTTCTGCCTACTTTTTGAAGATGGCTCACTTTGATCATGCTTGAAAGAATTAAGCTCACCATGTGTTTTCATTTCAGTATCAGTCCTTAACTGTGCTTGATATTTATGGTCCATCTGGAATGGCAAGAGAGATGAATCTCCACGTTGGAGAGAAAGTGCCTCATTCCAGGGCTTCTCTTCTAGCCTTTCAACAGTGTGACGAGGACGACCTCGAATACTACGCTTTCGTTTTATCTTGGGTTGCAAGACCTGCTGCTCATCTTCAGCTTCATCACGATCGTGAGTCCAACTTCCAGATTGCTGGTGGTCAATGTGAGAATCTCCAGATACTGCAATCTCTCCTTCCTCAAGTTCGTCTGGCTGACAATATTAATGGTAGAGAAATAAAACGATGGAACAGATAGGCCAATCCAATAACAAAGCATCAACACAAGTATTAAGCATACCATTCTTTTTGAAAGAGAGCCTGGTCGAGCTTCCAATGCAGACAGAGACCCAAACTTTTGAGAAGATACTGGAGATACAATCTGTGTCAATCTATGACTGTCAGAAGATGATCCAGAGGAACCAGCTTCCTCAAGTATATGGTTATTTCTTGTGTTCTCTGAAGGCCGGCAATACTCATACCCACCTTCAGACACTAGAAAATCTTCTTCTGATTGGTCTTTATGGATTGGTGGTACTCCAACAGCACCACTCTCTTCATCATCTTCAAATTCTCCAATTTCTCCCTCTTCTTCAAGCGCAGAATATCTATTCCTCTCATCAGAACTAGCTTCAGAGTATTCTCCATTTTCATCATCCACTTCCTTGTAGTTTGGATACTTTTTCCCCTTGGGCCCTCTTTTTCTCTCTGTTCCAATTTCACTAGGTTCCACACTGAAATTGCTACCAAATAAAATATTCTTTGATGGTTTTTTTGATAAATTAGCAATAGCAGCATTCACTTCTTTTGTACTGGTTCGAAGCCACTTTGGTACCTGGTCATACCTAGTCATCTCCTCTATCCAATCCAGCTCTTCATCCATTTGATCAAACAGTTCTACTTCATCTTCACTCCTTGCAATCATTCGATTTACCTCCTGCAGCGATGGAACATCATGAACAGTTTCTTGATACCTCTCCTCATCATGCAATAATGTCTCCAAAGTCATGCGCCTCTCTTCGTGGGTTGTTCTCTGGTCAAAACGCCCAGCATTGATGACTTCATCAGCCATGTCGATCTTATACTGCTGGATATTATTCCTTATGAGGCTTTCAATAGATCCCATATATCGATCCTTACCTGCAAAATCATCTTCTAAATCAACCATACCTCCACTTCTGAATTCATCCTCTTTCTGATGGCTGGAAATTTTGTCAACAACTGCTTCCATATAAATGACCTTAACTTCTCTTGTTTGTCCAATGCGGTGGGCTCTAGCAACCGCTTGTTCCTCATTTTTTGGGTTTGGATCAGGATCATATATGATGACAGTGTCAGCAGATTGAAGATTAAGACCTCGTCCAGCAGCACGAATACTCAGTAAGAATATAAAGCAGTCAGAATCTTGGCTGTTAAAGTCCACAATAGCTGATTCACGGTCTTCTAAACTAGTAGTTCCATCAATTCGTCTGTACAAAAGTTGCCTCCACTGCAAATATTCCTCCAGGATATCAAGGAGTTTTGTCATGGTACTGAAAAGCAGTACTCGATGCCCCGTTCTTTGAAGTTTTATAAGGATCCTATCAAGGACCCATAGCTTCCCACATGATTTCACAAGAAAATCTTTGGATAAGTCATTAAAATATGGGTAATTTAGAAGAGGATGATTGCAAGTTTTCCGCAGCTCCATACATCTATTATTTAGAGTTTTATACACTCTAGCCTGGTATAGTGGACTTTTTTGAACCCTGAGCTTCTCGTCTTCAGGATCAACTCGAAGAGTACCAGTTGATTTAATCCAATCATAAATAGCACCCTGAATAGCTGACATTTTACATCTTAAGACTACGGAGACCTGCAGTCCAGCAATAGTATCAGGAATCAGAAAAATAAAAGGAAATGACTCGCTGCAACAGCTAAAATAAAATACCTTGGGTGGAAGTGAACCTTCCACATCCTCAACTCGACGTCTGAGCATAAAAGGCTCCAAAATTTGATGAAGCCGATGGATGATAATGACCTTCTTCTCAGTCTCAAGCCAGTCATCCTCTGCATTGTGTGCAGAACCTTCCTTTTGAAATGGTTGTGAGAACCAATCATGAAATGCTTTCCGGTTATCAAATACTTCAGGAAGAAGTAGATTTAAAAGTGACCAAAGTTCCTTCAAATCATTCTGCAAAACAAGGTCACTCCATGCTCAAATTAAACGTATGGAATACATCAAAAGATGTAATCAGTCAGTTCCTTAGGTGCCAGTCACAAATTAACATTCAGGAATTTAAAACAATTGAAGTATAATTTTTCTTTTTGTTACAGTTTTTAAAAGTCTCTTTAGCACCATTTATACCTTCTCCATAATTATTGACTATAAATAATCACCAGAGTAGACAACTATGGAACCTTTTTCCATGTACCTACTCAAAGAAAGCCCTTATTGTTGGATATCATGTCACTTCACAGAACATAGCAGGTAATTGAAAATGTAGACACAAGACAGTCTTTTCAGTTTTTTGAGGTTTAATAATAGAAAAATTCATAACCAGGGAAGTATGACTGAACATTCATTACAAGACTATCTCTTTCTGTTTACAAACCTGTAAAGGTGTCCCTGTAAGAAGTAAGCGCCTCTGGCAGCGGTACCTATCAAGATCACGGGCCAAAACTGATTCTCTGTCTTTCATTCGCTGTGCTTCATCAATTATGATATATTTCCAATCAATTTTTGAAAGTTTTGAGCGATCATACATGATGAACTCATAAGTTGTCACAAGTACATTGAATTTCAGGGCACAGACCTCCTACAAAAAAGTGGCCCAAAATAAACATCAAGAACTAAACAGTATCTTCAATATCCATGTTTATACAAATAGATGCCACTTACCTGAGAAAATAATTTTGACCGTTGATCCTTCCCACCAACATAGTAAATGCATGACACTGATGGCAGCCAAGTATGAAGCTCACTCTGCCACATGAACATGGTTAGCCACTTAGAAAAAAAGAACCAAAAATGGCCATAACTATAATGCAATTAAAAGAAACTAACCTTCCAATTTACCAATACAGCATTAGGTACAATTATAAGATGTGGACCATAGTTCCCTTTAAATTCCATCAAATAAGCAATCAATGCCATAACCTGCACAGAAAATAAAATATCAGAAAAAAGCAATTGTATCAAGTCATTATTTAGAAGTACTAACTAATTTACTCTCCTTATATCAAAGGGGGAGAATTTCTAAAGTTATTCAAGTAATCTATCAGACTAAAAGTAACAACATCCTGGAAGATTCTAACATATATGAGCAAATACACCAAGACATATGAAACTGCTATGTTGCTTAATATTACAAATATAAGATAGTTTCTGTTATATCCTTATTTAAGAAAGGACTTCTACCACTGATCCTAACAAAAAATCACCTGCACAGTCTTTCCAAGGCCCATCTCATCTGCCAATATTCCATTCAATTTGTTGTTATACAAAGAAAGCATCCACTGCAACCCAACCTGCCAAATAAAACATAAGAAGGGCTTAAAACAATAATATGGAACAGAAGATTATGGACAAGAGCAAAAAAGAAGAGAAGAATTAAGATGTTAAACCGCAACCTACAAGCTGATAATCTCGTAAAGTTCCAGCTCGTAACATTGAGGGTTGCCTCACAACCCTTTCATTCACAGCATGTGCAAGATTATAATACCTGGTAAAAACCATCAAGATAAACATAAGGAATGACAAAATAAGAAAACTACTGTGTATAGTACAAGTAACAAAGACAAAGCTGATTTTAGCGTTCAATTGAAAAATCAATCTTAAGATATATTAAAGAATATGAAAACATGAATAATACAAAACTAACTGCTATTATTGCACATAAAAGGCATAATCTAAATCCAAGGCCAGCACAAACTTCCATCTCATGGAGATGGCAATTCTTCTTGCAATGCATGTTAACTCCATCCTGAAGGTATAATAATTGTAAAATGTTTTTGCAGCAATTCAAAAGAAGGCTTACTTATTAACTGATGAACTATCCCTTGGTGCATTCATTTCCAGAAATCGATTTCTGATCATCACTTCCTGACCAGCACAAGCTGCTGCTGTCTTAATTTCTTCTTCTGAAAGACCCTTTGGTGTGCAAATATAAGAGGAATGACTTAGAAACATATGAAAAAAATCAAAAAAAGGCATTAAAAAAGCCCACAGATTCATGGCATGGGTGCTTAAAAATGAGGGGTGCGGAGGCTAAAACTTAACAACTACATGGGTGTGGAAGAGAGAGAGAGAGAGAGAAAGAAATGTGAATAAAGCATGCCTGCAATCTTGCAGCAGCTGCAGCAGCATTTGATGCCTCTTCCACTTCCTGCTGATTCTTGGCAGCAGTTATTTTACTTCCCAGTTTGTAAAGATATCCTTCTGTCTGAGTCAAGAATGATGAGAGAACAGCATATCTCTCTGCAGCATCACCTGAGATACTAGTCTGCTGCTCCAGCAACATCTCCCTATATCTTTCAACATCATTATTCTTCAAGGCTTCCATCCTTTTGTTCCGGTCATCATCCTTTCTCTTAGAGTACTCCCTCAACATTCTCTCATGGTACTTTGCAACTCCACGGTTACGGGCAGTCCGTGCATCACGGATGCCCCAGTGAGCCTCAAGAAGTTTCTTACGCCACTGAGAGATTGATTTTAATTGCTTCTCTCTCATGGCTTTCTGAGAGGTTTGTACTTGTCTCATCAGCTCAATACGTTGACGCTCACACAGTCGAACAAATTTACGGTATGGTCTATCAGGCATTGCCATTATCTCCTGCTGTTGTTGGTCAACTTCATCCCTTAAGCGTGCTTGTAGATCTAAGAGTCGAAGCTTTTTTTCTTCAATCTGTAATCGCAAAACAAGATCAGGCCTAATCCTTTTCCTCTCTAGGTTTACTGCAAGTATACCACTGATCTTCTTTAAATTCTCTGATCTTTTCTTATGCAGGACTTCCAATCCTTCATCAAAAAGAAGATCTTTGACATCGTAAGCCAATGTTAAATTATTATTACTGTTAACCATGGTAGTTGAACCAACTGAATCATGTTTCCTTGTGAAAAAGGGAAAATCAAATAGTGGACCATGATACTTTCTGGCAGGGCCAGCATCTTTTGGCTGAGGGGCCGTGGTCACTTGTACAGGCTTCTTAATTTGCATTGCATCAGACACTGCTGCCTGTGGCGCAACAGAATTTCCTCTATCTGCAGTAAATTCACTTCTTCCAGGAGCTTTCTGAAGACTATGATCAACTTCCTGATCCAACTTAATAGGATTTTGTGGCTCTTCTTTCCCAGTGGCTAGCACTGGTGCAGGTTCCTTTACCACAGCAGGCACACCTTGCATATGAATTGCTGATGTCGTTGCTTTATCATCTCCTGCATAAGATTCCTCTTTCATGTATTTTTTTCCATTTATTGATGAAGCAGCCTGTGAATCCTTTCTGTTAGACTCCAAATGTCTCAACTGATCATCTACCATCTTTCCAGACGATCTTTCCTGACTATTTACTGGAGCAGGAAGAAATTGTTGCTGCTGTTGCAACTCAAGGGGCGGTGGAACAATGGCTCGCAGAAGCTCTTGGGGAAGGGTACCTTCTCCTTTCTGTATAACAAGCAGAGAATTAAAATAATCCATTCAGCACATGCTAAGAAGCAAAAATTAGCACTGGTGCTTACAACACACACAAACACAAGAACCAGATAAGATAGAGACAAAAGAGATTGTAGTACACCTTCAGCCGTCTAAATGCCAGAATTTGAGCCTTCAGAACATGAAGTTGATGTTTTGTGAACCCAAATCGCTGCTGTTGTGTCTGGAGAGCCAGCCCACTCTGTGCTGAGACATTAACTGAAGCTCCATCACTGGAAGGAATTACAGATTGAGAAGAAGAGCGATTTAACTGCCTGAGGTGCTGTATTTGAGAAGTTTCTGGGCCACCTGAACTCTTTACAGGCAAAGGCTGATCCACACCCGGGCTCATGTTTGTAGTTGACTGTGGAGGATGCATGGGAGGCATTCCATTTCCAATGACAATCGGCTGTTTGGGAGGCACTTGCATTTCTCTGCTATGAACCACGAATTTTTGCAGTGCATGATTGTTAGCAGCACCAGAATTGGAAGTTGAACCAAGAGGGCTTAGGGAAACTGTCTGCCTTGACTTTGCAGATGCAGATTGTCCAGATACATCACTCACTGAATTAGAATGGGGAGAACTCTCACTAGCAACAGGTGAAGAAGTAACCTGTAGCTTTGAAACAGGGATAGGTGATGACGGTGAACCCATGTTGCTTTCATTTGCTTTCTGTTGAGCAGCCATCCTAGACTGCATCAGAGGAATAAGTTGCGCCATCAAGTTGGCATTTGCAGGTTGTGACAGATCAATATTGCGCTCAAGTGCCCATGCCTGCAACTGAGCAGCCATCGCATACTGGTTGCTAGCTACATTTTGGATATTTTGCTGACTCTGTGCTGCCTGCATAGGCCTTATCATGTTGGCAGTCATTAATTGCCCACCAATACTGTTCTGATTTTGAGGTTTTGGCTCATTCCTCTGCTCAGTGGCTGGTCGATGTCCTTGGTCCATCTGCTTTTCACCGCGGCCAAACTGTTCCGATAAATTTTTGGAGGATGAGGCCTGAGCATGATTGGCTGACTGCATGGAAATCAGTTCCTGCATTTTCAAATTTCCCATCCGCAGATCTTGATCCTTCCCAGATGCAGGATCCAACATACCCATTTTGGCTTGCTGCTGAGATTGCATAACTGAAGCAGACTTTTGATGGGCCTGGTAGGCATACTGAAGATAAGCCTGCTGAACAGGATTCACCACCTGTTGCTCAATACCTTGACTTCTATTTTGGCCCTCCTGGGATGACCCATGCTGCTGGGCATAATCAAAAAGTTTCCTAGACTGTTGAGACAGTTGCATGGACCCTGGAGATGAAGCAAAGTTCCCCCCTCCCCCTCCCATTACTCCCGAGAGACCACCAACTTGATAAGCTAAAATGGCATCATTCCCTTCTGATTTTCGAAGTAATTGTTGTTGGAATGACTGCAAAAATAGATAGAAAAATGAAACACGAAACACATTTCATATTAAACCCAGAGATATATTAATGGTTGAGCAACAATATTCAATATATATATATATATATATACTGCGATAATGACAGATATCAACAAAAACGAAAAGGAAAAAAATACAAAAAAAATGTTCCTACTTTGAGGACAATGTAACTATCAAATTCAGACATATAGACATCACATCACAAACATTCAATATTTAGGTGAGCTAAAAAATCATAAAGACATTCCATGAGAACTACAGAAAAGATTTTCATGGATATTTGAATTTACATAATGATGAGAATCGAAGAAATAAATAGTAAGAAAAACAATGTAGAACTGAAATTTATACAATCACCATTCTTTTTAAAATCATCACATCTAATTCCAAGATTTAACTCAGTATGCTAAGTTTCAACCCTAGACTAACATTTAGATTATTCCATATTTGAATCCATAAACCATCCCAAACCAGTTTCAGCGAGCAACTAGTCTTTATTCCAGCCAACCCCGTCATGAATTCTAAGACAATTTATAGAAATATACAAAAGAAATAAAAATCCACTGAACACAAATAACATCAAATACAACTGGAAATTCAGCTGGTCGTTCCTATGCTCCATCTGAGTGTTCTTAATCAAAGCACAAGCTCGACCTCCTTTAAGCAGCTCGAAAGTTCAATGCGACACAGTTCACTGTTGACCTCCCAAAAAACCCAAAATTTTAAAAATCCAAAATCAACTGATATAAAACATGTTCTCCACTAATCATACACCAGGATCATTATTACAAAAATTAACTCCAACCCATTTTCCAAAACCCTTTCAATTGCGTGACAAAACTACCCAGTTGCATAAACACTCTCAATTACAAAAACCAAGCGCCACTTTGGCCAAAGTCCTTACTTGTCTCTGCTGCTGTTGTTGCGGTTGGTGCTGCTGCTGTTGCACCGATTCAAGACCCAGGTGGGGAGTCGAAACAGCAGAAGATGACGAAGACGGCGACGCCGCAGATGATGACGATGCCGCCCGGACCGTCGGGTTCCGTCCGGGCCCACCACCTCCAGCCCCACCAGATTGCATGCAAATTTATAATTTTCACCCCAGTTTACAAGAAAAATAAAACAAAAACAAAAAATTTCAAAAAAAAAAATCCACCAAAAAATTCCAACAAGGAATCCCTCCAAATTTTATAATAAAGAAGCACTATTTTTTACCCTCCGATCCCAACGTTCAAAATATAAAAACGACCCCACTTTTGTTTTATCCCATTTTTTCTAAACTTGCGACATTTGCGGGTGGATCCTTGTAAGGTTGGTAACTTTCAAGGAAGATGAGAGTGAACCGACCTCGGAGGAACCCGTGATTCGACTCACTACTTTCTCTATTGTGGTCTTCACGCGATTCGTAAACAAATTTTTTTCCGTCGAACCCTAAGATTTTCTTAATAAATATTAATTTTTTTTCCTGGTTTCTCTTTTTTTTTTTTTTTTTTCTGAGTAAATTTTCCTCTCGGGTTAGTAACAAGTACTCTATGCTCCAACTGCTGGTACCCACTCTTTCTTCTATAACGTTTGACCTTCGATTTTCTCATAATTACAGGAAAGTCCCTACTTTCCGAACAAGTAATAAGCTTTTTATTCGTAATAAAACACTGCGTTTTATAAGGTCGGCACATAAACTGTCACCATGCGCATCCTTATGTCATAATATCATTACAGCATAAATTCATAAAACATAAATTAATTAAATTAATTAATCTTTTTTGCTTTTATAGAAATTATTTTAAAACTATTTCCACTGAATGAAATTATTTTCTGTCATTAACAAATTAAAAAAATCAAAAAGTGGTATAATTGTAATTCTATTCATACGTGGGTGCCAATTACAACAGTTGACCGAGCGTGCGTTACGACTTAAACAAGCAATAAACGAGGAAAGAGATTTTACCAAATCTCACGCGACACATCCGCACTAATTCTTTTCCCGTTTATTTGAATTACCTACTCTTTTTTATCCTCCAATCCAATCTCAGCGATCGAAAAAGAACGTAAGAATAAAAGGATTTTAAATTAGACGTGTCGAGAAACCACCACCACTCCTAAACTGACATTAGGGTTTTCAGAATAAAATAATATTTAGTCATATTATTAAATAATTAGATATAAATTAAATTATTGAATATAGTCTAGTTGATTTTATACGATCTCTGTAACGTAACCCTTTTTTTTTTTTTTTTTGGGATCCAAAAGCGAAACCCCTTGAATACTTAGTTCGGAAAATGGAATTTGGGTTGGGCACGAAAAGGAGATCCATTGACAACCGATGTGAAGCAAAAATTCGCAACAAAATCCGAGCTGCCGGATTCGAACCAGAGACCTAAGGATGACAGCTCCAACAACTACAGTCCTCCGCTCTACCAACTGAGCTAAGGTCGACCGTGGTGAAATTAATCAGACTTTTTATATTTCTATGATATGATCTGCTGACAGTCCTCAAATACTGCTAAATCTATCTTCCAATTTAGATAAATTTTTATTATTAAAATTTAATAATATATTTGACAAAATTTAATATGAATAAATAACTATTATATTTGATTGATAGTAACAAATAAATATTAAAATATTATTTTATTCAAATGTTTTTAAAAATTTATTAATCATTTAAATATTTTTAAATTTTATTAATTATAACTTAATATTATATTTAATTAAGGTTAATAAGTTTAATAGTTTTTAAAATGATATTTTCACTCTTAATTTATTATATATTTTTTAGATGTTTAAAATTATTGGAAGCATATATTAAAATTTTATAAACTACTCTTAGAATACATTAGCACCCCTAAATTTTTTTTTTTTAATTTAATTGATTTCAAACATATGCTTATATGATATATACACCTAGAATTGCATTCGAACTAAGTAAACTCAGTTAAAACGAGTTTGAAACAAGTTTGGCTCGAACTTAATATTAAAAAATTGTCGAGTTTATGTCTACAACAAGTCTGACTCATAAGTCAAAAAATTTTAATTTAAATTGACTAAAACGATGTTATTTTGACAAACCTATTTAACTAAGTTTAATTTTTTTTTTTTTTTTTTTGTAATTGTTATTTTTAAAACTCTTAAAAGTATATTAAACATCAAAGTGATTTAATCCAAAAAAATCAATAAATGATTATCAAATTATAATAAAATTAAGATTAAAAAAAAAAGGACATGAGTTTATTAGTAAGAATTATTTAAACATTTTTGTTTTTTATGTTTTGATGTTTTTTTCCAAAATCGGAGATAACAGTTTATATAATAAATATTTATATTGATAAATAAAAATATTGTTTGACTATATCTAATTTGGAGCAACACATTATATCACGAGCTATATCTGGTTATGGTTGACTAAAATGTGAATTTTTATGACTTTTCTCGTAAAATCTAATATAACTCACAATTTTATATATCTAACCGTTTGAATTTGGTTTTTAACCTTAAATCATATGAACTCACTAGTTAAATTAGGTCATTGTCAAATTTATTTTTTAACTATTAAAGTTAATATTTGAATTTTATTGTAACATAAAAAAATATAATTTTCAAAATTCAAGAGTGGAAAAGTATTATTGATTTAGAGATTATATCAAACATTTTAATTTAAAAATAAAAAAATTATACCGATAATTCTTAAAATGCAGTATTTATAGAATCATATTAAAATTATATGCACTAAAATGGTTTTAAATTATATATAAAGTAGTATTCCATCACATATGCCGTATTGCGTCTCTTGAACTGGAACTTATCCAATGGTTCAAAGTTTGACAGCAAAATGGTTGAACATAATTTGAACCGTATGACGCAATTTGTACGTGAAACAAGTCAAGAGAAAGTGTAAAAGAAATGCTCAAGACGGGGTAAGAATGTCCTCACTGTCTGTTGTGCTTTGAATGTCCAAAGAGTCAAATTCATGGCATCTCAAGTCGAAGATGGTAGGAATTTGAGACCAGAAAACCCAAAGACTGGCATGGCCACTAGCCTACCATTCTATTGTTGTTGTAATTTGTTTGTCTATCTGAAGGTTCGAAGTCATGAATTGGGCTTCGTGTGTATAGGGCTTAAGTTGAGCCTCATGTGTATGGGGCAAACTTTCGACTTGATCCCCCGCAAGGAAACACTGAAGACCCGTTAACAAAAGAGAAATGGGCTGCGTACCCAAAAGCGACAGCCACTGAATTGCTTAATTCTAAAAAAAGAATATGGGCTAGACTGCGAAAGGAGATCCATTAAAAAGCGAATCGAATAAAAAATTCGCAACAAAATCCGACCTGCCGGATTCGAACCAGCGACCTAAGGATGACAGCTCAAACCACTACAGTCCTCCGCTCTACCAACTGAGCTAAGGTCGGTTTGATTCGATTCGTTTACAATTGCTTTTTTTATTGAATAATATTCGATGGAGTGAAAACATCTCAGAGAAGACAGAATATTTACTAAAGTTCTAGGGTAGTGGGAGATCAAACTGCGTCTGCCACGAAGGCGAGGAGGCAATCACAGTGGATTCTAGATGGCTATTAGTATTTTGCTTTTGTGAATAGTATAATTCTTGAATATCAGGGAGATTGTGTATTTCAACACAAATGAAGTTTGACTTCAGGATTGATCTAAGTGGTTAAAATTAAAGGTTTATGGTAAGAGGTTAGGGTTTGAGTAGCAGGAAGCGCTAATTTGGTGAAGAAATCTAAATAGCAAGGTCGGAGGGGTGTCAACCGAAAAGATGGATAAATTTTTTTGTTTAAGGGAGCTGCATTTTATCTTGTGAAGCCAATCACCATGAATGATAATAAAAACCTTTGACAACTTGCGTTCATGAAGAGTACCAAGTAGAAGAATGGCTGCTAAAGAGTTGAGTAGTATTTCATCAGACCATGATACTGAAAACCAAATAATTATAAGGAAGGCAGAGTCACCAAAATGGCAAAGGGGAATAACCATAAAAAGAGGAAGATATTGATGATTTATCTGGCCTCAAGAAGCCAAAGCTAATTTGGACTAAAGAGCTACATAATATTCTTACTAGGTAGCAAGTGTTTCTGGGTTTAATTTTGAAAATTTATTATATTGACTGCCACTGGTAATAACCTAGTAATCTTTTTCCATCTTTTCTTAATTTAGGAGCGCATCCAAAGAAAATACTTCATTATATGAATGCCCCCGGTTTCTAAGGGAAGAAAATATTTTGGGCCATTTCCAGGTGTGTTCTTATTAGGATATGGGATTTGGATTCCAAGAAAAAGAGTATGGACTTCTCTTATGGGTTTCCATATTTTGGACCCGGATTTCAACAATTAACTTTTAAAATGTGTTTTTGTTGTAGTTCATTGATTTTTATGGTGTGATTTTTCATAACATAATTATTATAGTTGAAGTCAATTGGATGAGTCCTTTGTCACTATTTATTATAATGTTAACCTTTCTTGGTAAAATTCATGGATCTGTATGGAAAGATATTCAGGGAAAATTTGACCAAAGGTAGTTTTATTCTGAACCTAAATTTAAGAACAAATCATATTTCAGAACAACATAGTTCAACGAAAGCACGGATACAAGAAATTTCCACTAGAAATTTCACTGTTTCACAGGCCAACACGGTGGTAGCATTAGTCAACTGGAACTGGTTGCATGTTCTCAGCCTCTTTCCTCAGCTCTTCAAACAGGGCAGATGACAAGTACCGCTCCCCAAAGCTAGCATGGACAGTCTGAAATTTAAACCAAGAACCATTCTGAGTTGTGCAGTTGTCATTTTAAAACTATGAAAACAAAAAATCTAATGATAAGAGGAAGCATTGAATCTTAAAACTCTGCACTATTGACGACTAGGCATGATTTTATAAGATTGGGCGAGAATTTGAGAATTTTAGAGTTAAGACAGAAAGTGTCCTTACAATAATAAGTTTGCCTTTGTTTTCAGGCATTTGTGCAAGTTTTAGCGCTGCAACTGTGTTGGCACCTGAAGATATCCCAACCTACACAAACCACAAGGTTGACATCAAGCTTAAAAGATCGGAAATTCAGCACGTTATGAAGAACTTCAAACTTGGAGGTCGAGCGAGGTCCAGAGAAATGCCCATTGATTAACACTAAGGGTAGAGATAACTGGAATTCTAATAATCATTTGAGTTTACCATGAGCCCCTCTTTCAAGGCCAACTCCCTAGCCATTTTTACTGCATCTTCACTTCTAACCTGTCACAGAAAATTAAGTAAAATTCAATAGTTTAGCCTCACAGAGAGTTTCTATTTTATTTAATGCAGGGAAAGGGTTTAAAAAGATGGTACATACAAAACATTTACCTCAAGAACTTTTTCCATTATATCCATGTCCAAAATATCTGGTTTGAATCCAACCCCGTTGCCAGTAATGAGATGAGGACCTGTTT
The DNA here is from genome assembly GCA_026122585.1 of Anacardium occidentale. NCBI lineage: Eukaryota > Viridiplantae > Streptophyta > Magnoliopsida > Sapindales > Anacardiaceae > Anacardium > Anacardium occidentale. Next base: position 145,549 of record JAJEJH010000551.1, read on the forward strand.
GAGTATAATTTGTCAGACTGCAGCTAGTCCAATCAGGACCTTGGATCCAAAAGAGGCATTATAATAAAATTCTCGGCAAGCAGATTAATAAATGCTAATTTAGCACACTGCTTACCTGGTTTACCACCATTCAATACATTGCTTTCAGCTGGCTCTACTCCATAAATCTACAAAGAAAAGAAAAAAAAAAAAAAATATATATATATATATATATATATATACACACACACACACACTATTATCTTGAACTTTAAAATTTCACTCCGGTTGTTAGCTTAGAGTTGCTGGCTGTATCTTGTTGACGTTGGCCTCAACTAAAAGTGAAAATTGGCTATTTAATTACCTTAACATTAGGATTTTGAGATTTAAGATACTGCCCAACACCAGAGACAGTTCCTCCACTGCCAATGCCCATAACAAAGATGTCTACATTCCCCAGAGTATCCTCCCATATTTCAGGACCTGTAGTTTCAAAATGCGCCTGTTGTCCAATTGTTGTCAAACATCCATTACTAAACCAATGATTTTCTCCACGTTAGGCATAAATGAGCAGTACGAGATACAAGCTAATTGGTACCTTAGCATTGGCAGGGTTTGAGAATTGTTGCAGCATGAAAGCATTCGGTGTAGTTTCCAAAAGCTCGTGTGCCTTCTTAACCGTTCCTCCCATCCCCTTGTTGGGATCAGTGAGGATTAATTCTGCTCCAAATGCTCTCATAGTCACCCTTCTCTCCAAGCTTGTGTAAGAGGGCATGGTCAGAACCATCTTATATCCTTTCATGGCTGCCATAAATGCCATACTTATTCCCATGTTTCCCGAAGTGGGTTCTATCAGAGTTGTCTATTCCATCAATTGAATATCAAGTTATGAGTTGTTCAAGAGTTTAGAGACAAAACATATCTGAGGAAAATATAATGCAACTACTCAGCTAACCTTTCCAGGAAATATTAAGCCTTTCTTCTCCGCGTCTTCCAGCATGGTTAATGCGGGTCTAGTAACAGAAATAAAAGAGAGTACTCTCAAATTTCAATACCAATATAGTCTGGTGATCAATAGATTATACGTTCTTGTATAAATTTATGACAGTGGTGACACAAATACCTGTCTTTAACACTAGCGGTAGGCTGGAACATCTCTTGCTTTACAGCAATATAAGCTCCACATCCTTCTGTAACTTTATTAAGAAATGCAAGGGGAGTTTTCCCGATGAGCTGCCAAAAGACGAGGAAATAAAAGAATAATATCAGTTCATATTCCTATAATTCAACAGGCTAACAAGGTTGCAGCACTTTAACAACGATTTAGGCACCAATATTACTTTGGAACTGAATGAAAAAGGAAAGAAAAACGAAAACTGGTTCATCATTAATCATATTACGTCAGAACTAGATTGACAACAGTATTGTGATAAAGAATGTAATTCGATCGGTAAAATCAAGTATTTGAACTACTTTTTTCGAGCAAGAAAAGATTTTATTATGAAAATGAGTAAAAAAATAACTAAAATCCTTCTAACCAGATATAAGTTGAAAATTAGAATAAATATATCTCCAATCCATTATCGTCCCTAACTACCCAATAAATTTTTAAACATTAAATTACATTTAAAATTTTAAACTATTACAAAAATATTAATAATAAAATTTTTCTCACGGAGTAAAATATTTAAATATTTTGCCCTGTACGAGGCATTATATATAAAATAATATGATCCTAGAAAAGAACGAATACATAACTAAATCGATCACATGCATGAAACGGGCGCGTGCAATGTACGGGGGTCTTTTTTTTTTTTTTTTCCTTCTGTGGAATTAATGAACAATTCAGCCTCTAACCTACCATTACCATATGGTGGGCTGATTATGAGTGGATTAACTCCAAGCTTTTCAAGCTGGATTGCTCTTCAGTTTGAATGTGTCGACATCCATTTGCGATTAATATCAGAGCAAAAACTCGCCTCGAGTTTTTCTCTTTCGAGAAATTTTTTTCTTCACAATTCTCCTTTTCTAATATTACTATTCACTGACTCAGACTAACCGAGTTTAAACTCCAACTAACTCTTATAAAATTAAACTTAACTGAAACTTATCCTCAGAGCAGATCGATCGAAAACTATGGGAGGAAGGGAAACTGAACAAAGGACGACAAGAAGGCAAGTAGTGAAACGTGAGCAAAAGAAAATTCAAATGATGATGAATAGTATTCACCAAAATGCTAAAACAGAAGCATATGCTGATTTCCAAAGAAAGTGAAACTTATAATGAATACGCCATATTCAAGCCCTGAATAACAGAGAAATCAATTACTTGAGAGGCATCTTTCTTGATTTTGGTTCCAGGAAGATCCTTTGACAAATCTCTGAGTCTATGAGCTAAAGATGGATCTTCAACGAGAGGTTGGGTGTAGACTAATCTCCTCACCATCAGCTGGTTGCATGTTGTGGATCTTTTCTTCAAGAGGTTCCCTAAAGCAGCGGCAGCAGCCATTGAAGATCGAGAAGGCTAGCTCAAATACTAACTCGGGGCACTGTTACAAGGACCACCTGACTGGATAGCCAATAGAGAACAATGACGATGAATACGATGCGAGCCTCGTTCTGTGAATCTCCTTTTATAATGATTGTATTCCATAAAACAAAATCCTCCTATTAAATTATTAATTGATATTACTGATTTATTCAAAAAAATCTGCCAATATCTGATTGGTTTTGATAACCAATCACATGTATAAATAATTTTTATACACAATTATTCAATTACCTTGTATATTCTCCAGTACTAGATGATGGACCATGCACAGATTACATTACGATGTCCCTGTAGAATTTAAAATTTGATTAAATGACTATTTCCTCCCCAACATTTGGTGAAATGACCAAAAGTAGATCTTTCAAACTGGATAACAAGTTACTTATACAGAGAAGACGAGTATTTAGGGTTAAATATGTCCATATCTTTTTTTTAAGTTTAAAATGAACTACAGTCGTCGTCGCCTGACTTTGTTGGACTTGCGTGTGTTTTTTTGCTGGCGAATGTTGCACTTGGCTTTTAACTCTTGGCTATCTACAAAGGACGCTCAAAAAGAAGTCATTGAGTTTGATTTTTCCCTAAATGACAATTCCCTCCCATAAACTTTTAAAAAACCAAATATCTACCCTTTACCAAATTCCATCTAATTTTATTAAAATAATTAAAATGTCCTTCAATAAAAAATAAATAATGCAATATTTAAATAACTATTAATATAATAATAATAATTTTAAAAACTTTAAAAAATTAATAAAAATAAAAAATAATCTCTACAACTAAAGACAATGATTGTCGTTAAATTACCAAATAACTGAAATGATTGTCTAATTTGATTGATGATCAGATTTGATCACCTCGATGACGGAAGTAACTAAATTTTACTGTTAATTAAAAGTCATCTTGTAACCTTAACGGTAGTCATCGCTGTCAATAATGTTACCGATAGTGATAATTGTTTTTTTTAATTTTTATTAATTTTTGAATTTTTATATTAATACTATTTTATATTTTAATTATTTTTTTAAATTTAATTTAATTATTTTTAAATTTTTATTTTAAAAACTAAAATATCTTTTTGATAAGTTAAATTTAACCATTGATCATTAAATTTATCAATTAATTTTGGTTTATAAATAAATTTTTAATTTTTAAAAAATTTGTGAATGGAAATTGTCATTTAAGAAAACCTTGGGTGAGAAAAGGCGTTTGGCCTTTTGAAAAAAGTATAGCCACTTCGTTCAGAATGAATGTGGTTGGAAAAAGTTAAAGGAAGGACTCTCTCTAATACATAAAATCTCATTCTTTATTATTATTTTTAAATCTAATTATTTATCTATTAACTATTTTTTATTCAACTTTTTAATATTTTTAATAAGATTAGTAAAACACTCTAGTTAAAAAATTTTTAAAAATATAATAATATATAGTATAGTATTTAATGTAATAATATATAAAATTTTAATAAATATTAAAAAATTAAATTAAAAAAAGTCACTGTTACCAATAATAGTGACTGACTACAAATAAATTAGGTGATTGAAATAGTCATCTAATTGACTGTTTCATTTTTTGGTGGAGACGATTAAATCTAACAATTTTTGCTATCAATCATCGTTGAAAACTGTTGATGGAGCCAAGACTCATCATTTCCAATCGTTTTCAACCACAGTTGGCTGTCTCTACTAAGAAAATAAATGATTAATTTGACCACATTCATCAAATGAAACACTTGAATCTGGTTATCTGGTTCATTTTTTTGTAGCCATCGCTATCAACGATAGTTACTGTTTTTTTATTTAATTTTATTTTATAAGTTTTTAGTATTTTTTAAAACATTTTTATAATTTATTTTAATACTTTAAAAGAATTTATAAAATTAATTTATTATTTATAAAATTCTTTTTGTTAAAAGAAAAAGAATATATTTTTAACCGTTGATAATTAACTGTTGATTATTAAATTTAACTATTAAATTTAACTATTAACTTTAATTTAAGGTAAACTAGGGTGAGAATACATTCTTTTGCCTTCTTCTTTTTCGGTGTTAGTGGTTTCTTTTTGCTAGGGTTTATTGCTTTTTTTTTTTTTAATGAGAATATTATGTTTTTTTGTGTAAAAATTGATAGATTATTGATGAAAAGTAATTTGGAAATCAATTATTTTTTTCGTGAAATTTCGTGAAATCAGGATGAAAATACAATTAATAATTTCATGAAATATATTTAGAAATATTTTTAAGTAATAAATTAATTAATCTAATTTGAAAATTCAACAATTTTTTGAAAATAATTCAATCAAATCAATTTGAAAAATCAGTTAATTTTTAGGTAATAATTTAATGATTTTTAATAAAAAAATATTTTAGATAATAATTTAATAAAATCCATTAACAAATTTAATTATTTTAGGTAGTAATTTAATTAAATCAATCATTTTTTAATGAATAATTTATTGGATTTTATTTGAAAATATTTTAGGTAATAATTTAATGAAATCAGTTCTAAATTTTAGATAATAATTAAATGAAATCAATTTAGAAAATCAATTATTTTTTAGATAATAATATTATGATTTTTATTTGAAAATATGTAGGCAATAATTTAATTAAATCAGTTTAAAAAATATAATTATTTTTAGACAATGAAATCAAATTTGAAAAGTCAATTATTATTTTTTTTTTGGTAATAATTTCACAAATTTTATTTAGAAATATATTAGGAAATAATTTAATGAATATAGTTAAAATTTTTAATTATTTTTTAGATAATAATTTAATGAAATCAGTTTGAGAAGTCAATTAATTTTAAGTTAATAACTTCATGAATTTTATTTGACAATATTTTAGATGATAATTTAATGAAATCAATTAAAAAATTTAACTATTTTTAGAAAATAATTTAATGAAGTTAATTTGAAAAGTCAGTTATTTTTCTGGCAATAATTTCATAAATTTAATTTGGAAATATGTTATGTAATAATTTAATAAAATCAGTTTAACATTTTAATTATTTTTTATATAATAATTTAATTAAATTAATTTGGAAAATCAATTTTTTAGGATAATAACTTTCATAAAATTTATTTATAAATATTTAGGTAATAATTCAATAATCAATTTACAAAATTTAATTATTTATAAGTAATAATTTTATAAAATCAATTTGAAAATTCAATTATTTTTTATATAATAATTTGAAGAACTGATATCAATTAAAAATTTCAAATATCCAAGGGTTAGAAAAGTCTCGATCCTATTGTTATTTTAGAGGATTGGTACTTACAGAATTGGTTAAAATCGTATAAGCATCCTAAAATAGTTAATTTAATTAATTTTCTATTTAATTTTTGGAAAAGTCAAGTTCTTTACAATATTAATAGGAAAAGATAAAAATCAAAATCCGATACATTCATTGAACAACATTATTCATTAAATATATTAGTAAATATGATATAAAATTTTAATTATATCATATTTATATTATTAATTTATCCCATTGATTATAAATCATAGATAAATCTTTTAATGGGGGTCAAGACCTAATCCAAATACAAAAATATTAGCCAAAAGGTAATTAAAAGATAAATTGATGATTAATTGATGAATTATGTATAAAAAAGAATAAAATTATATATATAATTTTAATTACTCAATTGGATATTTAATTGATATATTAT